>QRDG01000461.1:290016-394994 GCA_012064385.1 Puccinellia tenuiflora | reverse complement strand
TCCTCCTTCTCCCCCGCGACCCTCGCCGTCCTACTCGCCGCCAGGTTGCCGTACGACCAAGCCACCGTCGAGCGGAGCGCCCGTGGCTGTCCAGGACGCCGTCGACCTGTGCGCCCGCGGTCGCCGCCGTCCGAGCCACGGTCCTCCTCGCCGCCCTCGGACACCACAAGAGAAAGAGGGACCTCACCTAGTGCTTGAAGAAGAGGGAGACGTAGAGGAGGCCCTCGAGCTGGAGTAGGACGGTGGGCTGGAGGAAGACCTCGGAGCTTGGCGTCCGGTTTGAGGATGGTAGCGAGCTGGAGGATTTCTTCAGGACCGACAGCCACTGGAGAGGTTGAAGACGATGAGGAGCCGCCGCTGCCCAGCCTGGCTGTCGCTCTGCTCGGCCGCCGCCGTGCCCAGCGCCGGCGGCACGGCCGCCCGCCGCTGCCCTGTCCGGCCGCCGCTCTGCCAGGCAGCCAACGTGCGCAGCCGTCGCGCCCCGGCTGCCGCTCTGCCCGGCAGCCGCCGCGCGCAGCCGTCGCACCCCGGCCGCCGCCGTGCGCAGCCGCCGCTCTGCCCGGCCACCGCCACGCGCAGGCGTCGCGGCCCCGCCGTGGCCGAACCACCGAGGCCCGTCCGCCCACCGCCGCCCTGCCTGGCCCGGCCGCGGCCGTCGCTTGGCCGACTCTCTGGTCGTGGATTTGCTGCCGCCCTGCCGCCGCCAAGAGAAAAGCACGGGAGGGGATTGGGGAGGAGACGGGAGCGGTATTGGCTAGGGTTTCACCCGGGCCTGTTTTGTCCCACGCGATTTCACCCAGCCAGCGGGGAAAAGAGTGAGACGCGGACGAGGTGGTCTCGGCCACTGATCTATGGCCCCAGTGTGCAGCGTGCCCCATCCGTCATTGACCTATTCGTTCAGCCCAAAAGTAAAAAAAAATTACGGCATCCAACGGCTGCTGTGAAAAGTGGGAAGCAAAAACAACTGTTCACCACGCATCCGACGGATCAAAATCAACCGGAGGGGCAGATGGGGGCAAACGGCGGGTAGGCTAGGAGCCTTTATAAGAGGAATTTATCAAACCCTACTTAAATAAAGTACTTTGACCCAAACTAATGTATTGAGTTTATAATTGTGAATGATATTGCTCATAGTATTTTTCTGGATTTTCTTTTAATTCAAAAAGATTTTATAAAAGCCTATTTTATTAAAATGGCATAAAGGTGTCCTTTATGCATATAAGCAATATTTGAATTTATTTAAAAATAAAATATTTTGGAAATGGTTGCAAAGTATTCAAATTAATTATTCTGATTTTTACAAATTCTTACAAATTTATTTCACTTGTTTTGGAGTATTATTTCAAAAGTAAAAAAAAAAACAGAAAAGGGTTAATAGAAAAGAAGAACAAAAAAAAAATGAAGAAGGGCCGAGGCCACCGAGACCAGCCCGAGCCAGCCCACTGCCAGCCCAGGATCGGCCCAGCACCATCCCGAACCGGCCTCTCTCCCTCCTCTCTATCTCTTTCTCTCGCTGGCACGCGGGACCGCCATGACGTGGGCTGACGTCATCGACCTTCAACCCTAGCGCACGCCTTCCTCGTCGCGTGGCCGACGCGAACTCCCCGCGAATCCTAACAAACGCGGGCGATTCCCTTGCTCGTTTTCACGTCCATATAATCTCCTCGACGTCCGCTTCTTTCCCCCTCATAAACCCTAGCCCGAGCGCCGCCAGGCTGCCCGGAATCGACCTCGCCACGCCGCCATTGCCGTCGGCGAGATCTGCACACACCGGTGGAACCCGACGACCTCGAGTCACCCTTCCGTCCCAATCTTCTTAACTTTTCATTTTCCTCTGTTTTGACAAGGTCTCGCATTTTCTTTCCCCTCAGATCGACGCTACCGTGATCGACCGAAGCAAACCGCCGCCACCACCAACTCCGGCGAGCAATCACCAGAGAAAGAGGGATCGACGAGCACCGCCACCTCGCCACCTGGACCGCCTCGTCGTACTGATCACCTGGGTAAGATTCGCGCGTCCTGGAACGCCGTATAACGCCAGGAACGCGTGATGCCACTCCGTCGCCGCCGCGCACCGCCGTCCGCCGGAACCCTAGCTCCGGCCGGCCCCTTTCGATTTAGATCTGAGCCGTTGGATCTAAATCCAACGGCCGTCTTTTAATTCCTTTACCGAACCGGTACCGTCCAATCAGAGCACGCCCAGTCAGCGGACAGTCAGCGCCACGTCAAGTCCAGTCAGCATCCACGTCAGCCCCATTTTCTGTAATTTCGGCCGAATTGATTTAATTTGGCTGTTTTGCAGAAAAACCCCTGCAACTTAGAACCTTTATAACTTTTTATTGGTTTGGCCAAATTTTATAAACTTTACCTTTTTGAAATCCTTGGAATCTGTAGAATCTTTCTGGCATTTTAGTTTTCTGTTTTGAGTTAGTTTAAATTATTCAAATTTCAAATGTGTGATTTGAGTAATTTTGACATAACTTTATTTATATAAGTCCAAAAATTGCAAGAAAAATAGTTTTAGAAACCTTATAATATGTGCAATATAGTTCCTCTGTTATAAAATATTTTTGAGCATTGTTTTGTTGATTTAAAAATCAGAGACTCAATTTGAGTATTTTTGATATAGTTTAAATTCTATAAATCTTTTTAACTTGTTTTCTTATTAGAAAAATACCCAAATATTTGCTTCTGTTCAGAGAGACCAAAACCAACCCTTAGAACCTTTGAGCCACCCTTCAAACCTATTTTTGACCTTAGACCACCCTTGACCCTCAATGGAAAACCACAAACCCTAATGCATTGATTCCTTTTGCATATTGGATCATGTGTTGAACTTGGACCACCAACCCTTTTGTTTTGTTGTTGTCCATGTTCGATGTTGTGCTTGTTTTATTGTTGTTGGATGGTTATTTATTGTTGTTTGTTTATATTGTTTAGATTGAACGGAGAGATACGACTTACGTTGAAAAGAGTGTGTGAGCAACGACAAGTTTCAAAAGGCAAGTGATACTCCAGCATAAATGACCTACTATTTTACTATATTGCATTGTAGACTAATTTTCAGTAGCATGCATGATAGGCTGTTTTCAATAAAGTTATATGCTATGCAAACCTGTTAGGTTAGCCACATGAATTAGATGACTAGTGACCTATATTAACTTAGTAGATTGGCTTGCTGCAAAAATGATTGTTTTATTGAATATGAGTTAAGGAAATCTACTAAATTAATCAATCACCTGGGTGGATTTGGAGTTGCTCTATTGGTGGTTCAAAGTTGAGTGGCTGCTCAGGCCCAGTTCTGCGGGTACCTGAGTACGTGCACTTGTGCTCGCCACCCAGGGCCTCGAGATTTCATGTCACCTCCGTGTCTAGTTTACTTCCAGTGCAGCCACTTGGTACTATGGCTCTGTCTTGACTAAGTAAGTTCTAGGAACCTGATTCCGGCAGTTCGCAGTGGATGAATGTCTTGTATGGGTCTACCAGAGGAACAGGGGACTGTTTCCAAAGGTCTCGTCTTCATCTTCACCTTTCCTTTTCACTTCAAGAAGGTCAAGGACAGAATGGGTTGATGAAGTCAAGTGGTGAAAGTGTCACAAACTCTCGAGAGTAATAAAACTAAGATCTTAGCCGTGTCCCCGGTTATGGACAATTTGAGTAACTAAACAAGGTGATCGACGGAAGAATCTCATTCATTCCAATTTCAGAATAAAAGTGATGAGTGAACAAGGGTAGAAGAGATACTGGTTTTCATGCCATGTTTATCTCATTAATAGTTGGTTTTAAAATAAATGTTTTACAAGTATAGGACAAATATTGCTTTGCGCAAGAGCCTTTCAACTCCACCAGCCAGATATGCATGTAGATGTTAGAAGTTTTCCTTTATGAGTCCACAAGTATCATTTGCCAGATCCATTCAAATGGTTCTGACCAATTTTTGGCTGCAACGCTTTTATCGTTGCAGGTTCGTTTGACGATGAGTAAGGAACGCTATAGGTTTCGAGTCTGCAACCAACATGTCTGCCTGTGGCACATGAAGATGATGAGGACTCCATGCTATTATATGATTTCCACTGCTGAGTTTCGTAATATGCTAGCCTTGTGCTATGCAACTTGTAATGTTTTACTTTTATGGATCTTCGATGTAATAGATATTTGACGCATTTGCATGATATTACATCTTGAACTGTGGTGCTAGCTATTCGATCCAGGGACTAGCACAGAACACAGGGATCTTGGCCATTTTTAAAAAGGCAAGGTCGCTACAGTGTATCACAGAAAGTTCAAAATAGCATGTAAGTAAATTTCCACCATGAATGATGCATGGCTTAGATTAGCGGCCCAGGTTTCTCTCTAACCATTTATACAAACTCATTTAAACTTACTCTATTTCCACATTATTTCACCATGATAGGCATCCATAAACAAAAGTACATGATATCAACTAAATAAATGATGGAACATGTTGAAAGCTTTGCATGTGACAGCACATATGGGCTAACTCCATACCTTAGACATTTATCAAGCCACTATCATCATAATATTAATCACAATGGTTCATGTTTATTAAATGCAATAAAAATAAAGTGTGCATCAAGTTCACGAGAGCTTTTTAACCAACTTTTCCCATTACAATAAATAACATAATCATTTTCATTTAGAGGTATAAATAACACAAATGAAATGGTAAACATACTTGGAATAGCATAAATCTAATAGGTAGATATGGTGGACTCACTGGAAAAACTTGGGTTGAGGGTGCTGGAAACAAATTTTTACTTGTTGGAATTTTTGGGCTAGCAAAAGGGAGAAAGATGACCATCTAGATGCATGCATGAGTGTCCATATAACTAACTAATTCATGTCAAACAAGGTGAAATAACATACAGCATCAAAACATGAATAAAATATAGCTCATAATAAAGCATTTGCAAATTATTACTCATAAAAAAGCTCATGAATCATGCAACTATATGTGTCATTAAAATTCAACTTAGACATCCCTTTTCCCAATACAATAAAAGCATGCAAGATATTTCAACCCATATTTCCAGTAGCTTTCTCATACAAAAAATGATAGTGTGGTGGTCTCACAAAATAAAAATCAAAGCAAAAACAAACAAAAAGACGCTCCAAGTTTATGCGATAAAGTGTTTCAAATGAAAAACAGAAGTTAGACGTGTGCAAACCGAGAGTATGTTGGTTCAGTGGGGATGTTCTCCGCATCCCCAAGATTATGGTTTTAACCATCCTTGGATAACTCATGGTGCATCTCCTCCAATCCCTGTGAAAAAACTTCAAAACACTGTTTCTCCCATTTCTTTTCTGTGGGGTGATATTAGTAGAGATAAACAAATAGGCTTCTTGCTGCATATAATCTATGGACTAAAATTAATATGAATGATCAGAGAGTGTATAGTGTTGTATGCCTACTCATAAACTCAATTGGATCAAAAATATTCAACTCAAAAGTTCAAACTATGCATAAAACAATATGGGACAGAATCTGTCCAGAAAAACAGCAGCAGCAAAACGTATTTTTCTGTCCTACTTAAACTAATTGAAAAATTCTGAAAAAATTCAGGAATACAGAGGATGAAAAGTTTCAGTTACATTAAAAATCTCAGCTCATTAGGAGTTACATAATAGCAACGAAAAATCAAACCGTGCACAGATCGTGCAGGAATAAAATCTCCGAATAGAAATAACAACTTTTTCAAACCAAAATAGGTAAAACTTGGCACTTTATTAAAAATTCCAGAAACTAAGCTAAGAAAACAATCTCTTGTTACAGCAAGAGGACACAAAGAAAATCCAAAAAAACAACCGGGTTGCCTCCCGTAAAGCGCTTTCTTTATAGCCATATAGTTAGGCTTACTTACTTGTTGTTTACCGAAGATGAAGCTCATGAGGGAGCTTAAAAGTTGTGCCCTTCTTCCTTGGGAAGTGTTCCATGCAAATACTAGGATCCCATGGTGCTCTCAAGACAATCAAAATAATAGTCAAGTTGAAACCTAGTAAAGAGAAAAACCAAACACAAAAGTAATAACAACGAAGTCTAACTTTTTTTCTATGCATCGGCATTTTGTATATGAATGAATCACAATAAATAGAAATTTCACAATGCATATTAACAGTAGTTACTTGCAACATATATTTATTAGTAGCATAAAGAGGGTTCTTATTACCTCCTCTTTTATAATAGTTGCAAGTAGAAGAAATAAATTCAACCATAGAATCACAAGAATCATTCAACTTAGATAATATAGGCACATAAAGAGGATCATTAAATTTATTTTGGAATTCATTAGCATGCTTCCCTCTTTCAAAATAATTATTAAGATCAATATAAAGTTTAATATCATGGTTGCAACAAATATTTGGAACTAAAGATAATTGCAAACCACATAAGTATTTCTCAACATAAGCAAATTTCTCCTCCATGGTGTAACTAGGAGAATTTAAGAACAAAGTAGGACTTTCATGAGTAAGAGTACCATCACAAACTGCAAGTATATTATTTTTATCCTCACATAAATTTGTAACAACTTCTAAACATTGAGAATTATCAATAAGCATAGGACCATCATCTAAAGCTTTATCATAAAAAAATTCCAAGCAACACTCCCCATTATCATCAATAAGTTCACTAGTAGCATTAGTGGAAAGTAAAGGAGCATTATTAGTTTCATCATATAGGACCATAGAATTTTCAGTTTCACACTCATCATAACATGGGTTCTCATAAATAACAAAAGGTTTTTGAGTTTGAGTGTTACTATCATATGTTGGTAGTGAAGGTGGGAGTTTCCTCTCTTCATTCTCTTCCTCTTTTTCATATACAAGGAGATCTCAGTTTCAGCTATTTCTTCTTCCACAACTTCCAGCAGGGCATTAGTATCTTTTTTTTACGATAAGTTCTCTCAAGAAATTCAGTAATATGAGGATTATCACTGTAATAATTAAGTCAGTATCCAAGTATAACATAATTTTCAGATTTGTAAGAAGCATCATTAATGTTTTTAAGCACAACAGTAATCTCATAGGCACCCATAAAAACAACAAATTCTTCAATTTGTTCAAGATTATCAAAATCATAATTCCTTTTAGCATAAGAAGCCAATGTTTCATTATTGTTATAATCACATTGGAAAGGGAGGTGTTTGTCCCTCCAACGGCAAAAAGATTTATTAAAGCACCAGGATTTATCATGTTTAGAGCAAAAGTTTGTAGCAAGACTATTCAATATATGTAATTGTGCCCACAGTTGTGTCCCTTTTTCAGACAAGCGGTATTCCTTATAATATTTCTGTTGTTCCTCCGTGAACCTACTTAGCCAATAAGATCTAGTCTCACAGGAAGTAACCATTGATAGCAAGTAAAGAACAAGACATAAAAACAGGACAAAACCGAAATAAACTAGGTGCTAGAATTTTTTTTGTTTTTAATTTTTAATGCAAAACTGAAAATAAAATGACACTAAATTATGCAAACCGAAATAACTAATGCAAAACAAAATGCAAATCTGAAAATAAAATATGCAAACCGAAATCTAAAAATGATATGCAAGACAAAAACAAAACAAAATAAAATGCTTGAAGGTAAAGATGGACAAGATGATGCTCACGTAGGTGCAACCTCCCCAAGCTTAGGTGTTAGCACAAGTTGGTGATGAAGTTGACTTTGTTGTGATATTCTTGGATAAAACCTTCCAGCTATGATTCCCCGGCAACAGCGCCAGAAAAAACACGTGATGACGGAATTGATGAGAGTGTTTCTCCCTCAACTATGCCAACAAGCACTCTTGATAGCCTGAAAGGAAAATAATATATGGGATAGGTTGAGCCTCCAAGTGCAGAGTATGTAGAAGTGGAAGTTTTTTCCCCACGAGGGTGACTCGAGGGTTTAATATCGAACTCTCGGGAATCAGTAGTGGGGATTTTATCTCCTTGTCCTTCTCTAGATTTCCTGCAAACAAAGTAGATTGCTTTGTGCCCTCAACCTCACCAAGTGGTTGTCAATCACAAGGTGTGAGAATGATATTAAGATAATAATGAATGCAAAACAGTAAATAAATATGCAATGGTGGTAAGTAGTAATGCAAGGATGATAGTAATGATGATGGATGATATTTTTGGGGTTTTTATATGTGTGTGCAATGAATAAAAGTGTTTTTGTATTTTGTGATTTTAAAATGGATGAATGTAGAAAATGCTTAAAAGTGGTTGGAAAGTTGTTTCTTATGATTAAAAATGGACCGGGGTTCATGGTTTCACACATGCACTCTCTCTTTAATATAGTGTGGCAAATAAGTAGACATAGGATTAACATATGAGATTGCAAACAAGTTTAATGACATGTTACTAATTATATGGGCATCACGTCCTAACATAGAGACCTTTTGATTATTAGGCTCACTTATACTCCACCAAGATGCGAACTAAATCATACACCTCAGTAATTAAGATGACTCGGAGTATATCTTTAAGATTAATGACATGAAGTGAAAATAAGAACATGCTGGATCTAGTCATAGGTAGAGGCTTGTCACTCCTCAACCTTGCAACATGGTATTTTGGTTTATCCCTAGTGAGGTAACAAAGTAAGGTAAACACCCAATGGATCGGGATATTAAGTTGTCAGCTTATCACATCACCACCCCCGTTACTCAAACTAATGCATGCGTTCCCCCTCACACGCTCTCATAAACATGCTTGATCAAAACAAGGATACAAGAACGGGGTACATAATATGCATCTACTTTCATAACTGAAATAAACATTGCAATCTCAACATATATTAACTCATAAAAAGATCCACCACAAAGGTAATACAATGATGACCGTAATCATGTTCAGCAGCTCATACGGTGCTAATTAGTGAAGCCCAAGAGAGAGAGAGATACATATGCTACTACCACAAACCCATAGTCCAGAGGTGGACTACTCCCTCTTCATCATGGAGACGGTGGAGATGTCGATGGAGAAGAAGGAGACCTCTCCGGCAGCGCTCCGCCGGAGTTTCCCCCCTCCAATCTGCAGCCTCCTGATCTCTGTTTCTTGTTTCTCTCGTGTGGCAGCTCTCTCTTTGAAGAACGTCGGGGGGCTCTTTATATAGGCATTTTTAGGTCACGGGGATGCTTCAGGGCGAAGGATCGACGCAAACGGGGCCACAAGGGCCAAAAGAGGTGGGCCCATGCAGCCCCTGTACCTGGCCGTGTGGGGCACCCCCTTTTGCCCCTCCGGCCTCCGTTCGCTTGCTTCTTTCGCTCCTAGGTCTTCCTCCTTCCAAATAATGATCCCCGTAAATTTATAGCTCATTATGACGTCGTTAAGGCCCTGAAACAAATAAGGAAAGAAATAGGGGTTTTCTGCCTGCGCGGGATTAATTCCATAAAAAGAGGAAATCATTATTAATTACCAAAAATCATTAAATAATAGTAATATACCCCTTATATGATGCAAATATGAATGGAAAACAAGTGTTATAGTGCAAAGTTCATGTATGCATTTTACATGCATCAGCCTCCTAATGATCTTTTGCAGCAATATATGGAGGAGCACGAGAATGATATGTTTATGTAGGAAAGAGAGGAAATTGATGAAGTCTTCTTTAGACAGCCGGCTATTCTAAAGCATGATCAACCTATGGAGTCTCTAGGGACCCAGACACCTCCAAAGGGAGATCCTATTTTTGAATTAAAAACTCTCCTAGACACTCTCAAATATACATATTTGGATGAGAAGAAAATATATCCTGTTATTAACAATTCTAACCTTTCAGTGAAAGAGGAGGAGCGATTATTGGAGGTCCTTAGGAAACATCGAGCAGCATTGGCATATACTCTAGATGATCTTCAAGGGATTTCTCCATCTATTTGTCAACATACAATTAATCTTGAGCCTGATGCGAAGCCCGTTGTTGATCATCAACGAAGATTGAATCCAAAGATGAAGGATGTGGTAAGAAATGAGATACTCAAGCTTGTCGATGCAGGTATAATCTATCCTATCGCTGATAGTAGATGGGTTAGTCCTGTTCATTGTGTTCCCAAAAAGGGAGGTATGACTGTTGTTGCTAATGATAATAATGAACTCATTCCTCAAAGAATAGTTGTAGGGTATAGAATGTGCATTGATTATAGGAAACTTAATAAGGCTACTCGAAAATATCATTATCCTTTGCCTTTTATTGATCAAATGCTTGAAAGACTGTCTAAGAATTCTCACTTTTGTTTTCTTGATGGTTATTCTGGTTTCTCTCAAATTGCTGTTAAATTTGAAGATCAAGAAAAAACTACTTTTACTTGTCCTTATGGAACTTATGCCTATAGATGTATGCCTTTTGGTTTGTGTAATGCACCTGCTACTTTTCAAAGATGCATGTCTGCTATTTTTCATGGTTTTTGTGAGGAAATTGTGGAAGTCTTCATGGACGATTTCTCCGTCTATGGAACTTCTTTCGACAATTGCCTCTATAATCTTAACAAAGTTTTGCAGAGATGTGAGGAGACCAATCTTGTTCTCAATTGGGAGAAGTGTCATTTCATGGTAAATGAAGGCATAGTGCTTGGACATAAAATTTCTGAAAGGGGGATTGAAGTTGATAAAGCCAAAATTGAAGCAATTGAGAAGATGCCCTGTCCAAGAGACATAAAAGGTATTCGTAGTTTCCTCGGTCATGTTGGTTTTATAGGAGGTTTATTAAAGATTTTTCTAAGACGTCGCGGCCTCTCACTAATCTTCTTCAAAAAGATGTTCCATATGTTTTTTTATGAAGATTGTAAGGAAGCCTTCGAGGTACTAAAAAGGGATTTAATCACCGCTCCTATAGTTCAACCGCCTGATTGGAATTTACCCTTTGAAATTATGTGTGATGCTAGTGATTATGCTGTAGGGGCTGTCCTTGGCCAAAGAATTGATAAGAAGTTGAATGTAATTCATTATGCTAGTAAAACTTTGGATAGTGCACAGAAAAATTATGCAACCACTGAAAAGGAATTTTTAGCAGTCGTTTTTGCTTGTGATAAATTTAGACAATATATTGTGGACTCTAAAGTAACTATTCATACTGACCATGCTGCAATTAAGTACCTGATGGAGAAGAAAGATGCTAAGCCTAGACTTATTAGATGGGTGCTTTTGCTGCAAGCGTTTGATTTGCATATTGTTGATAGAAAAGGTGCAGAAAATCCTGTAGCTGATAATTTGTCTAGAATGGAAAATATTCCTCATGATCCCATCCCTGTAAATGATAGTTTCCCTGACGAACAACTTGCCGTCGTTAAGGTAACTTCTTATGATGCTCCTTGATATGCTGATTATGCTAAATTTATTGTTTCGAAATTTTTGCCTCCAAGTTTTACTTATCAACAGAAAAAGAAATTCTTCTATGACTTGAGGCAATACTTTTGGGATGACCCACATTTATACAAGGAGGGAGCTGATGGAATCTTGAGGAGATGTATTCCTGAGCATGAACAGGAGGAGGTGTTGAGGAAGTGCCACAATAGTGATTATGGAGGACATCACGCAGGTGAAAGGACTGCACATAAGGTTCTTCAATCAGGTTTTTATTGGCCTACTTTATTTAAGGATGCTAAATTTTTTGTTTCATCTTGTGATGAGTGTCAAAGGGTCGGTAACATTAGTAGACGTAATGAAATGCCTATGAATTATTCTCTTGTTATTGAACCTTTTGATTGTTGGGGGTTTGACTTTATGGGTCCTTTTCCCACTTCTCATGGTAATACTCATATTCTTGTTGCTGTAGATTATGTTACTAAGTGGGTGGAAGCTATACCAACTAAAAGTGCTGATCATAAGACCTCCCTAAAAATGCTTAAAGAAGTTATTTTTCCTAGGTTTGGTGTGCCTAGATATCTTATGACTGATGGAGGATCTCATTTTATTCATGGAGCTTTTACACTACAAGAGAAATGACTTTTAATGACAAAACGCCTGATGACAAAGTTCCAAACCGTCATTGATCCGGCTTGATCGATGACAAATTAGTTATTTTGTCATGAATGTACAATAATTAAAGACAAATGCTTATTTTGTCATGGCAAACTGTCATGGATTAACCGGCGGAGCTGGGCATTAGAATAGATCACAAAATTGAGACCGTGGTTGTTATAAACTGTCACTGAATTTCATGCTAGACCCACTAGTCAGGTTTAATAGGAAGAATTTTTTCTATTTTAAATATTGTTATACATTGTGGGACCCAGCAGTCAGGTTTGTACAGTGCGGACCCCACTTGTCAGGTAAAGGAATTATTGGTAAAAATTTGGGTCTTACGCATGTCGAACCCGTGACATATGTAATGCGCGTGCAAGGTGGTACCGCTGGGATAATCGTGTGTTGTTGTCTTAGCAATCGTATTAGTTATTTTTGTAGTTATATTCCATCGCACGCAAATTTGTAACCGTGTCCGGTTAGGACTCTTATGACTATGTATAGATATAGATCGTACTGTCTTTTCTCGATCAGATCGCGTGCTACGGGACAGGTCGGGGCGAGGAGTCCATGGTCATCGTCGAGGCGATCTGGTGATCATCGTACACGATCGTGGTCACCGACGAGTCAACCACATACGTTGGGGGATCACGTTTGTAGGCGCAGTAGCGGTGAGTTTCTTGTCATTTGTTTGGGACTAGATCTATCTGCAATTCAAATTATTTTCGTTCTTAAGATATATTCTGGTGGACATTGCGATGAATTGTAGGTGATGGATCGCAGTTGGATAACTCAAGGGAAAAAGATGACACCTCGCTACATGAAAGGTGTTAGTGAGTTTATAGAGTTTGTGCGAGAAAAAGGGGGGCGTAATGGAGAAAGATTGGGCTCTGATGAACCAATATTATGCCCATGCATTGACTGCCTTAATCTGATACAGCAGGATCAAGTTGAGGTTGAGCATCATGTGAATTGCAGAGGTATGTCCATTACTTATACTAGGTGGATTTTTCATGGGGAAGATTTCAGTGATCAGCAAAGCCATAGTACCCATGATGGTTCGTATCAAAGGGACGACGATGCTGATTTTGAGGAAGAAGCTGAAGATAATTATGTTGAAGATAATTACGTTGACGACGCATCTGATCTGGTACATGATATGCACAAGTCTGGAGATCAAGGTCCTAGTAACCGAAATTTGTATGCAAAATTAGTAGAAGAAGCAAAGAAGGAGCTTCATGAGGGATGTGACACTTTCACTAGGTTGGCCTTCATTATAAGGCTACTTCATGTGAAATCATACAACCGGATCACAAACAGAGCATTTGATCTACTTCTTGAGACTTTATGTACAGCTTTGCCAAACGTGGACTTTCCTAAATCTTTTGCTCATGCTAAAAGTGTTCTTTCAGATGTTGGGCTTGGTTATGAGACAATTCATGTTTGCAAGTTTGATTGTGCTCTTTTCTGGGGAGAGCACAAGGACAATACACATTGTCCTGTGTGTGGAATATCAAGATGGAAAGATCCAAGTGGAAGGAAGAAGGTTCCTCATAAGGTGCTTCGGTATTTTCCGATAATTCCGCGTTTACAAAGATTTTTTGTTAAAGAGGAAATGTCAACGCACACAAGGTGGCACAAAGAAAAGAGGGTTGGTGAGAAAAATATTCTAAGGCACCCAGCAGACGGTGAGGCTTGGAAGCACTTTGATGAAAAGTTTGGTTGGTTTGCTGAAGATCCTCGTAACATAAATCTAAGATTTGCTACAGATGGATTCAATCCCTTTGGTAGTATGACAAATGCATATAGTATGTGGCCTGTTTTCGTCATTCCGTACAACTTCCCACCATGGATGTGCATGCATCAATCCAACTTCATGATGTCGTTGCTAATCCCGGGAAAGTACTCACCCGGGAAGGATTTTCATGTATTTATGCAGCCACTGATAAAAGATATGATGCTGCTATGGAAAGGCGTGGACACCTATGATGCATGCACAAATAGAGAATTCAAATTGCATGATGCGTTCCTTTGGTCGATTCATGATTATACTGGATATGCCACCATGTCTGGGCGTAGTACTAGAGGATTTTTTGCATGCGTGCATTGCGACAAAGAACCTTGCTATGAGTCTTTAAAAAATAAGATTGGATATATTGGTCATCGTCGATTCCTTCGGACGGATCACCCTTATAGGAGAAGCAAACTTTTTAATGGAAAAGATGAGGACAGAGGACCACCAAGGAAGTTCACAGTGGAAGAAATAAAGGAGAAGGTAGAAAGGGTTAATGATTTTATACTGGGTAAAAATCCTAATTTGAGAAAGCGAAAGCGTGTTCCACAAGGTGAACCAACTTGGCATCTCAAGGTCAGCTTATATTATCTACCATATTGGTCAGAACTGAATTGGCTCACAACCTCGATGTGATGCACATTGAGAAGAACATATGCGACAATATCCTTGGTACCCTTCCTGAAATTGAGGGAAAGAATAAGGACACTATTAATTCTAGACTTGATTTAAAGAAATTGAACATTAGGAAGAATTACTGGATGGAAGAACAGGGAGAAAAATATGTGAAGCCCCCAGCACCGTGGACTCTTGTGAAGGAAAAAAAAGAAACAACTGTGCAGATATTTGGCCAAAATTCGATTCCCAGATGGTTATTGTGCAAACTGGGAAAGATGTGTTGATATCGATGGTGGTAAAGTGACTGGAATGAAGACACATGATTGCCACATACTTCTGCAGCGTGTTTTGCCAGCTGGCCTTAGAGGAATTGCAGGAAAGGAAATGTATGAGGCCATTGCCGAATTGGGGAGATTTTTTAGGGAGTTGTGTGCGAAAACCCTAAGAGTTGATGTGCTTCAAAGATTGAAGGTTGACATTGTTATAATTCTATGCAAACTAGAGAAGATCTTCCCCCCTGCTTTTTTTGATGTAATGGTGCACTTAGCTATCCATCTTCCTGATGAGGCTATTCAAAGGGGTCCTGTTCACTACGGTTGGATGTATCCAGTGGAGAGAAGACTAGGATACCTTAAGTCCACTGTTCGTAACAAAGCTAGGACAGAAGGTTCAATTGCCGAGGTCTACATCGTTGATGAGTGCTTGACCTTTTGCTCTAGATTTTTCAAGGATGACATAGAAACGAGATTTCATAAAAAAGATAGGAACCAAGATAACCATCGAAAACCTGGTCCAGATGAGTTGGACATTTTTTCAGACGGAGCGAAAGGGTTTGGGAAGTCCATTTTGAAGCTTTTTGAAAAGGAATTTGACAAAATGGTTTGGTATGTGCTGAACAATTGCGAAAAGGCAGAGTCCTATATAAAGTAATTTTGCTTCACCTTATGAGTCATAATTTAATCTGTATGCGAATTTTGATTGGTAATGTTTTTTTTTAGTGTTTGCCGGGAAGAATTGATGGATAGAGGTGTGAATAACATCGACGAGGCGATGCAGAAAGAGTTCCCATCACGGTTTAAAAAACATGTGAGACATTTGAATAATGTATCTGAAGATTTGAAGTTGCTTGCTGATGGGCCAGACAGATGTGTAGTGGTACACTCTGGCTACAATGTAAAGGGTGCTAGGTTTCGAACTGTGATGCGTGAGAAGAATCTAAGACTCAAAATTCTGGCGTAATGACGAAGGCATCTTTTGGTGATGAAGAAGAAACTGAGTTCTATGGTGTTCTGCAGGAAGTTCTGGAGTTGCAGTATGGGAGTAACAAGCACGGCGATAGATCTGTCTACTTGTTTCGTTGTGATTGGTTTGACCTTGCGAGCAGGAATTCCAAGATGAAAGATGATGGATATTTTAAAAGCGTTAATACTTCCACACTTTGGTACAAGGATTCCCCCTTCATATTGGCAAGCCAAGCGGAAACATGCTTCTACTTGGATGACACAAAGTTTGACAACCCTTAGAAAGTTGTCCAGACTTTCAGTCACAGACATGTATATGATGTTCCAGAAAAAGAGAGTGGCGATGACGACGTATATGTAGGGAACGAAGACGCGTACCAGGATGAGATGGGTTCATCTGATCATATATTTATCAATGTTGAGGGTGAAGACCAGGATGTTGAGTTGGAAGATGAGGACGCTGATCGATCTGACGATGTGGAACTTGTTGATGCTCGCATTATGCGTCGACTAGAAGAGGAAGATGACACAAACTATGTTTACCAGGAGGCAAGCGAAGATGAAGAACAAGACACTTTGGCAGACAATAGTAGGGATGATGGGGACATAAATTCAGAGAATGATAGTGATGTTTGAATCTTTAGATTGTGTAATGCAAACATTTATATATTTGGAAACATTATGAGTACTTGATATAATTCATGATTTATGCAATGAAATGTGACAAGCGTACGTGACACCATAATGGACCATGCAAATAGAAATATGAACTGATAATCAAACATAATTTAGTTCAGAAGATAACACATCTATTTCATAACACATCATAATGCATATATCCATTAGTTCACCATGCATATAGAGTCTTGACACTAGATCCGTGGATAAAACGACTAAAATGAGTGCATTCTAAGAGTTTCACCTCTTCATTCACCTTCCTTCAATCATTTTGTCCAATTTTGATTCATTCAAATGATTTTCTACCCTTTTTCTTTCAAAAAATGGTTGGGCCACCTTAACTAGGTAAATTTTTTTGTCAAATGACCATAACAAGTTATTAGGGCTATGTAAGCACACACAAAAAAGTTTCACCTCCCTTCATTCATCTTCCTTGAACCATTTAGTCCAATTTTGATTCATTCAAATGATTTTCTAGCCTTTTTCTTTCAAAAAATGGTTGTGGCACCTAAACTAGGTAAAAAATATTGTCAAATGACCATAACATGTTATTATGGCTATGTAAGCACACACAAAAAGTTTCACCTCCTCATTCAACTTCCTTGAACCATTTTGTCCATTTATGATTCATTCAAATGATTTTATAGCATTTTTCTTTATAAAAAATGGTAGGGACACGTAAAACATGGTAAAAACTATTGTGAATGACCATGACATGTTATTAGGGCTATGTAAGCACACACAAAAAGTTTCACCTCCTCATTCATCTTCCTTGAACCATTTTGTCCAATTTTGATTCATTCAAATGATTTTCTAACCTTTTCTTTCAAAAATAATGGTAGGGACACCTATAGTTGGTAAAAAATATTGTCAATGACCATAACAAGTTATTAAGACTATCCAAGCACACACAAAAAGTTTCACCTCTTCATTCATCTTCCTTGAACCATTTTGTCCATTTATGATTCATTCAAATGATTTTATAGCATATTTCTTTATAAAAAATGGTAGAGACACCTAAAACATGGTAAAAACTATTGGGAATGACCATGACATGTTATTAGGGCTATGTAAGCACACACAAAGAGTTTCACCTCTTCATTCACCTTCCTTCAATCATTTTGTCCAATTTTGATTCATTCAAATGATTTTCTACCCTTTTTCTTTCAAAAAATGGTTGGGCCACCTTAACTAGGTAATTTTTTTGTCAAATGACCATAACAAGTTATTAGGGCTATGTAAGCACACACAAAAAAGTTTCACCTCCCTTCATTCATCTTCCTTGAACCATTTAGTCCAATTTTGATTCATTCAAATGATTTTCTAGCCTTTTTCTTTCAAAAAATGGTTGTGGCACCTAAACTAGGTAAAAAATATTGTCAAATGACCATAACAAGTTATTAGGGCTATGTAAGCACAAACACAAAGTTTCACCTCTTTTCATTCATCTTCCTTGAACCATTTAGTCCAATTTTGATTCATTCAAATGATTTTCTAGCCTTTTTCATATATATGTGACACATCTCTATAATCATTGAGGTTAAAGGTGAGTTATGTACATAGTACACCAAGCAAACAATCTTTGTCTATGAGACAAGAATTTGAAGCCCCAAATTTACTTGCAACTTTTGGTGTTCGTTCATGTCATAACCCAAGGTTTCACCATTAATTTGTAACAATATGAACTCATAGATGAAACTTTGACACATAAATATGAATCAAACGAAACATGTGCAATTTGGTTGTCCCGTATTACTAACATGATTGTAGGAACATATATAGTTTTAAACTTTTAATGATTCAAATCATTAAAAGGGTTTATATACGACATTAAATAATTAAAACATGTAACCTACGCTCAAATATTAATTTTTCCCCCCACTTCTAACCCGGTAGTCGAACTTCCCTCCTAACTTTGGGAAATTTCGTTCCCTCCACTTTTCCCCGCCGCACGCAACTCATTTTTTTTCGCCCGCGATACTATAAATACATCGTGCTACCCAACCCCCTTAATTCCGTTCCCTCTTAATTCGCACGTACAAATTCATTCACTCCCTCATCGCTCTCTACCTCGCCAGATCCACTCTCTCCGCCGGCAGTTCGTACCCTCGCTCCGGCATGCTATCCGGCGGCCGCCATGACCGGTCACCGGAAACCACCCAAGTCTCGCGATCCGCCCAAACCTACGCCGAAGAATGTCAATCACAAACGCCAAGGTGATAAATCTATCCCACATTTCAGTACGTACTAGATCGATCGTTCAATAGTTAGACTAGAATTGTTAGGTTTACGTACGGTGTACTAATTTACATGATCACATCTAGGGTTCTACGAACATTTGATTTTTGTTCTTACCACGATCGCATCTAGGGTTTAAGAAAAGGAATGCTTCACGTTATATCTTCATGTACTACAGAAGAGGATCTGCCATATTTATCAATCTTAGATCTGAAACATTGCATGAACTTTTAAGTTAGATGAATGAGATCATATATTTGTTATGTCCATTACTTACGGGAAATCATATACTCGCTGAGATCTGCAACATTTACGTGAAAAACAAACTTGTCATGTATACTCTAAATTAGGCCACTTCATTATTTATGGAACGTACCACATAATTCTGAATTTGCGGTCACGAATTCCTACACGCTAATACACACAAATCTTTTCCTTCTTTTTTCAGCTGCTAAACAAAAGAGGTACTAACTACAATAGAGTTAGAAAGGAGAAAACAAATGGAGGAAAATGCAACTCGTCTACAGCAAGCCATGGAAGCCAAATTTCTTGCTGGAGGTCTTAATCCACAAGATTTCAGAGAGGTTGCACGTACCTTCGTGTATGGTCGGGCACAAGGCGGGATTAATGACGAAGAAAAGGAGCCAGAACCTCAAGACAAGGAAGCTGACCCTGCATATGAACCAGATGATGAAGACCTTGCCAATGAAGATGATGATTTGCATACAGATGACGAGCGCAATGCCTCAAAGCGGCCGTCTCAGGTCTAACATGTTTATTAATTCGCAAATTGGTTATCTGATTCATGGTAGTGGTACTGCATTCATACTTATGTCTTCATGCATTATCAAACAGGCAGTGGATGAAACGGCATCTGCGGCACATAATAAGCGTGTCAAACAGATAGTAGCACCTTCATCCACCATTTCAACAAGATCAAGAGTACCTGCTTTCACTGAACCTGCAGCCTCAGATACGCCTACGATGACAGAAGACGCCGACGTTGAAGAGCAAACCACACCTACGACGCAGATTCGTACTTCTGATGGCAGCAACTCATCACCTGATGACAATCAACTAGTTCCGTTCCAACGCAAAGGTACGACCATGGATACTTTACATGTTCTACTTGTACTTATTTGCTAATATTTGGACAAGTTTAACCTATTTTCTGTCTGAATTTCAGATGCATTGTCAGTCTCTGTCAAGTCAAAGCAGAAAGGACTTGGACGGAGACCTACCATGGGGCATTCACTCCATGAACGGACAAAAAAAATGGTGGCAATAAAATGCAAATTGACTTCACTGCAGGCGTGAGAAGACCCAAAAATCCTCTACATGCAGCAAAACTAAGCTCTGAGGTTGGTATACACATCCGCAGCGATAAGATGCCCCTTGCAACACACTGGAAGCTATACGACAAAGATAAGAGTCTACAAGATGATGTTCCTTCTGCGATTAAAAAAGTTGCGGTGAGTCTACTCTCTTCATCTATATTATTCAGACTGTAACATGGTTAACAACCTAATTTGTGCATATGCAAACCCTCTTTTGCAGGAAAAGTTTGTAATGGACACAAATGATGATGTGGCCAAATCTGTGTGCACAGAAATGATACAAAATAGTGTTCGACAACAACGCTATAGGCTTAAGAAGGTGTACTGGCCCAAGATTCAAAAGCTTACTCCTGAGCAAGCTTATTTGATGAAGCCAAGTACTGTAGACGAGAATAGTTGGAAAGAACTTGTGAACATATGGTTTGATGACCACTACCAGGTACATAATTCATATTTCTTTCACCTACAGCTAGCAACTTAATTCATACATATTTTATTTTTTGCATCACCTAATTAGATCCCACCTGCTTAATACAGGAAATGTGTATGAAGAATGTAAAGAACAGAGAAAATGTGAAGCAGCACCATACCACTGGATCAAGAAGCTACATTGCCCACTACGAGCATGTTGTAAGTATTTCAACTAGGTCTACGCAATTACTTAGCTACTTGTACTGCAAATATATAATTTATAGAACTGATACTCAAAATGTACTAAACCTTGTAGACGGCTCTGAACAACGAGGAGGAAACATCACCAATTGAATTTTACAGAATTACCCACACTAGCAAGGATGGTGTGATGCCTCAGGAAGCACAAGAGGCTTATGTACGAAATATTTAACAACAACACAAATTTATTATTACTGTCTCGGCATACTAGCATTTGAAACATTTGAATCTAATTGCAGGAACAAATGCTGCTAAGAAAGATGGGACCACATCCAGAGGATCATCCTGAAGAAACAGATGTGATGATTGTTCAACAAGTCCTCAAGGAACAGAGCTCCTCCAGCTCTAGCACATTCTTGTCAAGATTGGGCATCTCATCATGCTCCCAGAGATACACCATTTCCAAAGAGCGCATTAGAGAGCTAGAAGAGAGGCTTGCTGATAAGGAGCAACAATCAGTACTGGCAGCTAAAAGGCATAAAAACGATCTGGAGTCAAGGATGCAAGCCCAGGAACAGAAATTTGAAGAAATGAGAAGAAAGCAGGATGAAGAACTTGCAGCTATCAAGAAATCTCAGGAAGAGAAGAATCTGGCTTATGAAAAGAGGCAACAAGAAATGGAGGCGCTGCTTAGTTTGCTCTTAAGGACGTCACAGCAATCATCGCAGCCCAACTGATGACCACCATCCTGATGCATCTTTTGAATAAAGAACAATGCTAGATACTACTATTTCCTCTTTTATTCACCTCAGTGTCTTACAAATTTTTGTGTCTTTCAGACTTATAGTATGTGTGCCACTATATTTCCTATAATATTGATTCGGTTCCAATTATATATTTGTTTTCAATTGTATTTCTCTGCTCAAAATTGCCAGAAAATTACATTTTTACAAAATAATTTTCCGTTCCAACAATGACGGAAAATGTGACACCGTCACCACATTCTGGGCCCACCAAACAGCAACGTATGGTCCCACAATCCTAAAATGTGGGTCCCACTTCTCGAAAAACGAAATGGTCCCACACATCAGCATTTGTGGGTCCCACATACCAGAAAAAATTGGGTCCCACTCACCAGAAAAAATTGGTCCCACATGTCACGAATAAGTGGGTCCCACTAGCCAGAAAATATGTGTCCCACCTGTCTGGATCTAGCCCACATGACATCATCTGACGTCACAGCATCTGGACCCACTCATCAGCATCCACGTCACCACAGCTGGACCCACATGTAAGAAGCCACGTCAGCTAATGTTGACCAGTCGTACACTCAAATTCAACCAATTAGTGACAAATTTGCATACAAACGATGACAAATCAGGCTGTCACGGATTAAACATGATCATTGACAAAAATTCCCACCGTCATGGATTCATCTAAATCAGTGACAAAAAATTTCATCTCGTCATCCCCATGAATCTATGACGGTCAATCAATGACAAACCTAATGACGCACCATTTTTGTCATCCACAACTAATCAGTGACAAAAATGGGCTAATAAGTGACAAAAGTACTTTGTCACTAAAGGTCATTTCGGTTGTAGTGTTAGAAAGGTTTTAGCCAAGTACGATGTTAATCACAGAGTCTCCTCTCCGTATCATCCTCAAACTAGTGGGCAAGTTGAATTAACTAATAGAGAAATTAAACTGATCTTGCAAAAGACCGTTAACAAGTCTAGGAAGAATTGGTCTAAAAAACTTAATAATGCTTTATGGGCCTATAGAACCTATGGGTATGTCTCCTTATAAAATGGTTTATGGGAAGGCATGTCATTTGCCTCTAGAATTAGAACATAAAGCTTTTTGGGCTGTTAGACAACTTAATTCTGATCCTAATCTTGCTGGTAAAACTAGGTTGCTTAAATTGAATTCCTTGGATGAGTGGAGAAACGAGGCTTATGAAAGTGCTCATCTGTTTAAGGAAAAAGTAAAGAGATGGCATGATAAGAGAATTTTGAAAAGAGAATTTAATGTTGGTGATAAAGTACTTTTGTATAGGTCTCGTCTCAGATTTTTTGCAGGAAAATTGCTATCAAAATGGGAGGGACCATTCATCATTGTGGAAGTTTATCGCTCCGGAGCTATAAAGATTAATAATCTTGATGGGGACAAACCTCAAGTGGTGAATGGTCAACGACTTTTTTTTGAATATAAGGACTGTAGGGTCACTACATCTCCGGTAATCCCTTGGAAAAGGATGCTGATGTTATTCAAGTGGTCTCTCTGGAAGAACTCATCGAAACCAAGTACCGTAAAACTTCAGAATCAGCAAATGAATAGGTAATTGTTTCGGTAAGGAAAGTGTCTCGGAAAATTCCAGAAAATTTATATTATTTATTTCTCGAAAATTAGGAAAATTCGGAGACTTGATGGAGTACGAGACGGACTCCAAGGGGCAGAGGCATCCCTCTGCCGTGGCTCCACCCCAGGCCGCGGTGGGGACCCGCCCCTGGCCCCTGGACACCGCCTAGTCCTGTCGTCTTCCTTTTATTGCAAAAAATTTTGCTATATATTTCCTCGAATTTTTCGAGAAGCGTATCCTGTGTTTTTCGTCGTGTTTTGTCTCTGGCTATTTCTGTCAGGATCTTGAAGCTTTTAATCATGGCATCCTCTTCCGGACCCGACAACACCGGCAACGATGATCGAGGCATGGACTTCAAAGGAACTGAAGGAACGGAGGAAGTGTTCGAGAGCGTGCCCCATGATGATGGAGAGGAGTTCGAAGCAGACCAACGCCAATACCCCTACGCCATGGTGGCAAGGATTGGGGTGACGAAGAATCCTTCTGTTCTTGAGAAAAGGGAATGGCTACAGAAGGCGGATAAAGGCCCTCATAGGAACTCTGCTGGGAGGTCTCCCTTTTCCCGAACCAGAAATCATTTTCATACTTTAATCCATAACCATTAGCTTGAAACTGTTCCGTTTGGAGAGTTACCTTCTGCTTGGGATATAGATCGTACTCATGCAGGATGTGGGAGCTTCAGCGCAGATAATGAGGACGGCTGGGGGAGAGCACAAGATGATTGGGACTCACCTATTGGGTCGCTAAGAAGCCGAATTGAGAGTAACACGGAGATGATCCGTAATCTCGGGTATTAGTTTGAGGAGTTAAAAGAAACCATTGAAAGGCTCATAAGGATCATCGACCCATCTCCACCGCGGGAATAAATTCGAGCACTATGGGTAACGACAATCCCTTGGCTTGTTCCAAGCTTGGGGGAGTGCCCCAGTATGTTTATCTTATGTCTTTTATTTTTCGCAGTCTTGTGAGTCGTATCATGAGTAGAGAAGTTATCTTGTAGTATGGTTTTGCATTGTGTCTTGTCACTCCTTGTGAGTCCTTTGTATCCGTTGGTGTGTGATTTTCTATAATGGAATATAAATGAGAAGTATCTTTTATTCTTCTGCACTTTATATTTTATTATGGCAATCTCTCTCATCTGCTGATCTTGTGGTAAGTAATAATTTGACATCGGGTGCATGAGTAGAAGTTTATTCGGTATTGAACTATTGATAAGCATGGCTTCATTTAAATTGCAATAATTGCTTTGGTGCTTGAGTAGACAAGAAGAATTTAATTGCAAATACACTATCTTGTACGTCTTACATGCTTGTGAACCTTCCAGCTCATACACCTTTGTATTAGATTTATTTCTGACAGTGATGATAAGCTTTGTGTTTCATGTTTGACATATTGTTTTTGATAGCATAGTTGATTTACATCTCTCAACACTGCTTGTTTGCTGTAAAGCCTTTCTAGCCTAAAGCCCTGTACTGAGTGTATGGTTCACTCGTGCATCCAAGTCCTAAAGCCAAACTTTCTTGCCAGCTGAGTCCACCATATCTACCTATGCATGGTATTTCTTGCCATTCCAAGTAAATTTGTCATGTGCTACCTTTAAAAAAAATTCAAAATACTTCTCTTTGTGCCTCTATTTTTAAGCTCACGAGGGAGCAGTAGAGAGCTAGATATAACTTGTGACGAGCAAAGTCATTCCCCCTTTCACCCGGTGTTGATGGATTACGTCTTCACTTGAATCAACCCGAGAGCAGCTTAAGCAAAATATAAATATAACTCACAATTGTCCTCCGCGCAATGCAAATCTGAGAAATCAGCCCAAACATTGGATAGTGGTGAAACCAAGGAGAAAGAGGAGCGTACTCGCTCCTCTAAAAACCAGCTGCTCTCACAAGTCTAAAAACCTTGCTTGTCATGGGGGACTAGATAGCTTCTCTGTTGTGAAGCCGTTGACGTAAGCATGCATACCTCAAAATCATTTTACTTCTGTTTTAAAAACCAAAATGCTCTAGCACATGACTAATCCCTGCTTCCCTCTGCGAAGGGCCTCTCTTTTACTTATTGTTGAGTCAGTTCACCCACTTCCTCTACCTTCTACAAGCAAACCCACAGTGTTGAATTTTGATGTTAAGCAAGTATGATATCTACATTATGTCTTTTATGTCTCATGATAGTTATTCATTTTTTTTATGTCAGTTCTAACTCTTTTATAAGTATATAGCTTTGACGATTTGCAACTCGTGGGAAGATGACCGGATGGTTGAAGCATTTAAATGAATCTTTCTTGAAATATGGGCTGATAAGTATAATTGTTTCTTAAGCACAGTCTCATTTTTTTCTTTGCTTAATAAGTTTATGTCTTCTTTCACCTTAACGTGTTGTAGTTACATTACTTGTCTTCGAGAAGCTTTATGAGAAAGTTGTTGTTTAAGATATATTTGTGTTTGATGAGTAAATACTGATGCTTCATGTTCATATTCTTTATTTATCGACACTTCACTCTATAAACCTGTGGTCATGTTTACCGAGTTCAGTTTTCGCTTGGGGACAAGCGGAGTCTAAGCTTGGGGGAGTTGATACGTCCATTTTGCATCACTATTTTACATCATAATTCATCTTTATTCAATAATATATTTCATATTATGATGCAATACTTATGTTATTTTATCTCATTTTGCATGTTTGGCAATTATTGTAGATGCATCCACCGGAACCTGGAATCAGCTGGAAAAGTACCTGTCAAGACACCTAACTTTGGAAACTCCAAAAATTCCAGAAACATTCGGAGATAAATATTATGGGAAATAAGCCATGGAGCCAAAAGGGCGCACGGAGGCGAGCTCCAGGGAGCAGGAGCGGGCCCCTGCCGCGGGCCCACCCTAGGCCGCAGGTGGGACCCGCCCCTGGCCCCTGTGGCCCCCTCCGGCTCCCCTTCGGCGTATTACTACCCTTTGACCTAAAAACATCGGGGGTATCGAAGAGGAATTTTTCCGCCGCCTCCATGAGGCAGAAACCAGACAGAGAGAAGAAGAGCTCCAGTAGGGAGAAATCTGTCGGGGAATTTCCCTCCCGGAGGGGGGGGGGGAAATCTTCGACATCATCATCGCCATCACGCCGGGCATCATCGGGATCATCATCAACACCATCTCCATCATCAGCACCATCATCACCGTCACCGTCCCATCTCATCCCGCTGTAGCAATTGTCATTGTTTTGTTATTAGTTCATTGGAATCGTATCTCGAGTGTTGATTACTACTTGAGGACATGGGGAAAGCCTAGTTGCTAGTAATTGCATAATGTTGAGTAATATTTAATGGTTTGATTTATGTTGTGGTGTTATTCCTCTAGTGGTATCGTGTGAACGTCGACTACATAATACTTCACCTTTCAAAGGGCCTAGGGGAATGCATAGTGTATTTAGTTTGCTTATGGTAGGGTTGCAGGTCAGGCCGGGCATAAAACCCGATACCCGAAACCCGTACCCGAAAAACCCGAGCCCGAACCCGTATAGCCCGAACCCGAGAAACCCGAACCCTTCATCGGGTGTAAGTTCCAGAAACCCGAAATTTATTCGGGAAATTCGGGTTTGAACTCACGGTACCCGAATAACCCGATAAACCCGAAATAAAAAAAAAAGGCTAGTAGCATAACGTACTAACACAAGCATTTCCACTTTTGGCCCAAGGAAAAACACAACGAGCAGGACATCCAATGCAGCCCGAGGCCAACACATCTGGTCCAGCAAGCCAGCAACTAACTCACGTACACAGTCGTACGTATTATCTCCATCCCGATCTGGATCTGGAATTCTGGTTGCATCTCGTTCTCTCTAGTCTCTATCTTTCCAATTCCCTCACGAACTTGCAAGTTGCAGCGCGCATCTCATCCCCAGCGAGTCCAGTGACCACCGCCGCCACGTTCTACGCTGCACTCGCCGGCGCGCTAGTCGCCAGCGGCCCCGTTTCGATTTCCCCGTGCAGCCCGCAAAGGTAGCCGCCGCACTGCTCTCCGCCTCGGTCGACACGGCGCCAGCAGCCGGTGACCCTTTCCTCGCCTTCGATATGAGACCACCATGCTCGTAAGTCCTGACCGGAGAATTCAGCGAACAGCCTGTTCATCCTTCAATTCGGGCAAATCGGGAAAACCCGAACCCGAACCCGAATTGTCGGACACCCGAATTGTCGGGTTGCAATTATTTCGTGAGAATTTCGGGGTTGAGAATTGAAAACCCGAATTATGAAAAACCCGAATAACCCGACCCGAAATTTTGGGTAAACCCGAACGCCCAGCCTGAGTTGCAGGAGTGACAGTAACCTAAACCCCAATTTGTGAACTAGTGCACTAGGGAGCGTAGGGTCTTGGAGTTTAAGGTTGTGGTTAGGTTTTTATCTTAATTACTTTCTTGTAGTTGCGGATGCTTGCAAGGGGTTTAATCACAAGTATGTATTTGTCCAAGTAAGGGCGGTGCATTAATTAGCATAGGTCCACCCACACAACACTTTCTCAAAATATTGAAGGTTAATCACCGGCGTGCAATGAAACTGGCTAGGCACAAACTCCCATGTGTCCTCGAGAACGTTTTAATCTTCATAAGTAACACAACCGGCTTGTCCTTTGAGCTTAAAAGGATTGGGCTATTTGCTGCAATTATTGTAGCACTCTTTTATTTACTTGTTCTTCATTTGTTCTTTAAATCAAAAATCCAAAAACATGTCTCTTTTAGTGCTTGTAGTGAAACCTTGCTGAAAACTACTTGTCAACACCTTCTGCTCCTCGTTGGGTTCGACACTCTTACTTATCGAAAGGACTATGATAGATCCCCTATACTTGTGGGTCATCACTCCTCCATCCCCCCTCCGGAGTCTCCATCAACACCACCGTCAAGACCAGCACCATCTCCATCACCATCTTCGTGATCCACTTCATACCCCTCATAGTTTGAGATAGTTCGAACCCTAGCTATTGTCTAAGTACTATTCTAAATGTTTGTGAATCGCTACTTGTCATTGTTTTGTGGGGAGATTATATTTTCAGGTTGTGTTGTATCACTTATACCATTGAATCATATCATGTCTTCGCGTTGTGAGTAGTTCTCTCATGTTCCTGGGGGCATAGGATGGATTGGCAATAATTTTCACTTAACTTGTGTTGAGTATTTGGTCAAGTTTTTATCTTTTATGATTGTCTTGATGTACAATGTATGAAGTGCACCATATATTGAGCAATGGATGAAGGTGCTATCACACTAGTGTGATGGAATGGGTAGGACCTAGGAGGACACGTAAACCTTGGTCTAATACATGAAGTTACATTAGGAGGGGATTTATATCGGGGACCTTAGAGTGTAATGCTATGGTGGGACTTTATGTCTTAATAATTCTTGTGCAGTCATTTACTTGGCCACATGATCCATCATATGGGGTTTAGTTTATTTATTTAACTACACCTAATTATGGCTCCGTCCAAAGAAGATTAAAACTTGAAAAAATGTTTACCTTGTAGTTTTAGAAATATTTATGCCATGAAATCCATGTAGCCCTTGGGAACGTTTTCCACCTACAAGAAACACACCACTCAAGCTTGTCCTCTTGCTGCATAGAGGATTGGGCTTTCTCTCTTTGAGAGCTTTCACTTGTCATATTTTATTTTCAGCTTTTTACTTTATTGCAAACTCTACACCAAAACCCAAAAACACTTGCATCATTTAATCATTTTAGTTTGTCTAGTGCATAGATAATAAGAGAAGTGACACTCTTATTTGAGAGGATAAATACTTATACCTTCTACTCCTCGTGGAATCGATACTAATACTTACACATCGAAGAGTTCAACGATCCCCTATACTTGTGGGTATCAGCTGTCCCGCTTGAAAAGCATTGAACAACTCTAGTAAATCGACCTTGATAATATCCCAAAAGCATTGATAAAACTCAGCTGGAAAACCATCGGGCCCAAGAGCTTTATTATGTTCCATCTGGAAGACGGCTTGCTTAATCTCGTCCTCTGTGAACGGTGCAATAAGAAAGTTATTCTCCTCATTAGATACTTGTCGAATATCTTCCCTTTGGGATTCGTCGAGAGTGAAGTTTCCTTCCTCAGGTGCCCCAAAGAGAGTTTTATAATAGTTTGTTATATAGTTTTTTAGCTTCTCATGTCCCTCAACGACATCCTCATCCTGGTTAAGACTATGTATATACTTTTTCCTGTGTCGCCCATTGGCCAACAGATGAAAGTATTTTGTATTATCATCTCCTTCCAGAATAAATTGTGCCTTTGAGCGTTAATACCACTTGAGTTCCTCTTCTCAGAGTAAGCGTGCAATCTGTTCATTTGCTTGATTTTTTTTGAGTTCCCTCTCATCTATGGTGGTTGGCGGCAAGCCGCCCATAGTCTCCTTCTCATCGCCATGCTCTTCCTCCTCCCCTCCTCTTCTCTCTTTTCCGACAGGTTCGGTTGGATCGACCGGTTGACCGGTCACCCGTAAGCTAGAATTCCCCCCATATGTAACCGTGTTCCGCAACACCATGTCTACCATGGCCGTTGCCTCTGTCACGTCAGACAATTATAACGAGGTGTCGCTGATGTGGTCATCAATGCTGTTGTCTGCCTACACTTCTCCCTCTCCTCCGACATAGTGCATTGGTGTCAAACGTATCTATAATTTTTGAGTGATCCATGCTAATTTTGTGATGTTGTCACATGTTTCTATTATCATATCATTTCATTTTTATGCATTTTGTTGGACTAACCTATTGACAAGATGTCGAGTGCCAGTTCCCTGCTTTTGCTGTTTTTATGTTTCAAAAATTTACTTCTGGAAATATTCTCAGAATTGGACCAAAATTTACGGAGATTATTTTTACGCCAATACGAAGATGGAGACCGATGGGCGACCTGGGGGGCCACCCAGGGGCCACAAGCGAGTGCCTGCCGCGGCCCCCTGGACCCGCAGGTGGGGCCCGCCCCTGCCCCCTGGGCACTGCCTCGGCCCCCTCCGACACCTATAAAATCCTAAAAACGACGGGGCGGTCATTATTTTCCAGAAAAGTCACCCCGAGGCGCCGTCACCTCAAACCCTAATTCGGGGGTGATTCTGAAGCAAATCCCGGCACCCTGTCGGAGGGGAGATCAATCCCGGAGGGCTCTTCATCGCCATGCCTTCCTCCGGGATGATTTGTGAGTAGTCCCACCTTGGACCTTGGGTCCATGCAGTAGCTAGCTGGTAGTCTCTCTCTCTTGTGCTTCATGTCTTATGATCTTGTGAGCTGCCTAACATGATCAAGATCGATTATTGTAATGCTATGTGATGTGTTTGCTGGGATCCGATGGATTATAAAGTTATGATCGGATTGTGCATGATTCGTATATGTTGATTTATGTTCTTGCATGCTCTCCGATGTGCGTAGTTACTTTGGCCAAGTGATTCTGTGTATCTCTAAGAGAGAGTATTTATGCTAGATAGTGGGTTCATGCCCCCTTTTGTTCCTGGGCACGAGTGACAGAAACGTCTAAGGGCGAGGGTGTGCTGTTGCTACTAAGGGTAAAACAGCGGTGTTAAAGTCTATTTTTATATTTAATATTGCTTACTTCATGCGCTTTACTTAATGCAAATGTCTGTTGCTTGCAACTTAATACCGATGGGTGACAGGCTGGATAGCGATCCAACGGTGGACTTTTTAGACAAAGATGCAGTTGGACTCAACAGTCTTTGTTCATTGTGGTGATGCCTACTTAAATATTATCATGTTCTCTTTGTCATAGCTAGATTAAGTTTGTGTTATAATCTTGTCAATTGCCCAGCTGTAATTTGTTTACTCATCATATGAATGTTCTATTTACTTGATAGACTCCACTAGTGAACCCATGGCTCCCGGTCCATCTTTTTACATTGATTGCAACCTTTATTCATCACTTTTCACCATCATTACTCCTCTGGTCCATTTTTATAATTTATCTATTTCACTATACAATTAACCATTTTGTTTTCTGCGAGACCGGAAAGATTGACAACTTTCCGCCGTTGGGGGCAAAGTATTTTGGTTGAGTGTGTGCAAGTCCACGTCTGTTGAAGATTAAGCGCCAGAGATCTTAAACATTCACTTTGTTGTTGATTTCAAGGTCCTACTGGTTCTATAAACCTCGGTTCGTTATCGAGGGAAAACTGCTGCTTGCTACATCTCGGCCTTCGCTTGGGGCACCACCCAACTCTTCATCAGTAGCAATCAAGCTCTTTTCTGGCGTTGTTGCCGGGGATCTTGGAGCTACAGCATGGGGAGTCTCACACTCTCAATCACTTTACTTTTTTTTGTCTTGCTTGTTTTATTTCTCGTTAGCTTATTTTTCTTGTTGCAAAATTTTAAAACCCCAAAAAATTAGTGTAGACTTTATTCCTGTCTTGTTAATTTATTTTATCATTATGTCTTCCACTGTAAACACCAAGTTGGGCGACTTTACTAGCACTAATAACAATGATTTCATATGCTCTCCAATTGCTCCACCCGCTACTAAAGCGGAATCTTATGAAATTAAGCCTGCCTTGTTAAATCTTGTTATGGAAGAGCAATTTTCTGGTGCTAGTACTGATGATGCCGCCTCTCATTTAAATAACTTTGTTGAGCTATGTGATATTCAAAAGTATAAAGAGGTAGAAAGTGACATCATAAAACTGAAGCTTTTCCCTTTCTCTTTGAGAGGGAGAGCAAAATAATGGTTATTGTCTTTGCCTAGAAATAGCATTGATTCTTGGATTAAATGCAAAGATGCTTTTATTGGAAAATATTATCCACCTGCTAAAATCATACAATTAAGGAGTAACATTATGAACTTTAGACAATTTGATAATGAACATGTTGCTCAAGCTTGGGAGAGAATGAAAATTATGGTTAAAAATTGTCCCACGCATGGATTAACTATGTGGATGGTTATCCAAACCTTTTATGCAGGTTTGAATTTTTCTTCAAGGAACCTCTTGGAATCGGCAGCGGGAGGTACTTTCATGTCCACAACATTAGGTGCAGCAACTAAACTCTTGGATGAGATGATGAAAAATTATTCGCAATGGCATACCGAAAGAGCTCCAAGTGGTAAGAAGGTAAATTATGTCGAGGAAATTTCCTATTTGAGTGATAAGGTTGATATGATTATGTCTATGCTTGCTACCAATCAGTCCCATGTTGATCCTAATAATGTCCCACTTGCTTCATTAATTTCCCAAGAAAAGGATCAAGTTGATGTTAAGTTTCTTAATAGAAGTAACTTCAACAATAATGCTTATCGAAATAATTTTGGTAGTAACAACTATAAGCCTTATCCTCCCAATAATGGCAACTCTTATGGAAATTCCTATGGTAATTCTTATGATCCTAATAAGAATGTGTCCTCTGATCTTGAAAATGTTTTAAAAGAATTTATTACTTCACAAAAAAGCTTTCAACAAAACTGTCGAAGAGAAACTTGAAAAATTGGATAGACTTGTCTCTAAAGTGGAAGATCTTGCTCATGATGTTGAAATTTAAAAAATTAGAACTACTACTCTTCAAGACAATCCTACTGAATATTTAAATGCTATTTATATTCAAATTAATGAGAATGAAAGGATGATGGATCGCTTGAAAGCTAGGTGGGCTAGAGAGAAAGAAGAAGCTAGAATTGCTGAAATGAATAGGAAAACAGTTAAAGTTTATACTATCCAAACTACTAATGAGGAACCTCCTAGCCTATTTAAAGATGATGAAATTGATTTTGATAATTGCAATCTTACTGAAGTCATAAAGTTCCTACAAAAACTTGCTAAGTCACCGGATGCTAGTAAATTGAATATTGCCTTACCAAACATATTACCGATGCTCTTATCAAGGCTAGGGAAGAAAAGCTTAAGCTAGAAACTTCTATTCCTAGAAAATTAGAAGATGGATGGGAACCCATTATTAAGATGAAAATAAGTGACTTTTATTGTAATGCTTTGTGTGATCTTGGTGCTAGTGTTTCTGTCATGCCTAAAAGTTTCTATGATATGCTCAATTTAAATCCTTTGGAAGAGTGCTATTTAAATGCTCATCTTGCTGATTCTTCTAAAAAAAACCTTTGGGTAGAGTTGATGATGTCCTTATTATTGTTAATGATAACTACGTTCCCGTTGACTTTATTGTTATGGACATTGAGTGCAATGCTTCTTGTCCTATTATTTTGGGGAGACCGTTTTTGAGAACCGTTGGTGCTATTATTGATATGAAAGAGGGAAATATAAGATTTCAGTTCCCCCTCAGAAGAGGGATGGAGCACTTAACTAGAAAGATAAAAAATCTTCCTTTTGAATCAATCATAAGGTCAAGCTATGCTCTTGATGTTGCAAAGGCCTCCGAAAAAACTTGATATTTGGCATTACGCCTAGCTATAAGACGTTAAAGAAAAGCGCTTGTTGGGAGGCAACCCATCTTTTAATTTCAGTTTACTTTTTACTTTTTTGATTCTAGAAGTTGTTGCCTCTGTAGCAACTTCATTGTATCTTTTTTTTTTGGTTTTTTGTTCCAAGTTTAGCCTCTAATGCATTGAAAGTGCGAGGTGTTGTTTTGCTGTCCAGAAACAGATTTCTGTCCTTCATTGTTCGAAAATCAAAAAATCTCTGAAATTTATATTTTTTTGAAATTTTTATACAGCAAGTTTGATACTTTTATCTATCTTTAGTTAGTTTTGAGTTTTCTGATTTGAGGTACAGAAGTGCCTCGAAAAATTCGATCTTTACAGGCTGTTCAGATTTTGACAGATTCTGCTTTTATTTTGCATCCGTCTCTTTACTATCGTTAAATGTGATACTCTAGAGGTGTAGTGCCACATTGAGACTTAGTGAACAGTATATAATGCCTAATAAAGTTATTTGCAATTTGTCTGGAGTTGAACACATGTGCATTTTAATTCATGAGCACTAACCCTCTAATTAGTTTATGAGAAGTTTTGTGTGAAGGGAGTTTTTAAGTTCCAAAGGAGAGGATAATGAAAAAATTGAAGATGGATCAGAGCTCAAGCTTGGGGATTCCCCCATGGCATCCCCTCTGAATATCAAGAACTATCAAGCGTCAAAGCTTGGGGATGCCCAAGGCATCCCCTCTTCTTCATCGACTATCATGAGGTCGTCTTCGTTGAACTAAGTTTTTATCACTTTATATATTATGTGCTATACTTGGAGCGTCTTTTTTACTTTCAGTTTTGTTTGTTATTTTTCTGGTCATATGCTTGTTTGATCCTTGCTTTATTTGTGTGGGAGAGAGACACGCTCCGCTTTTTCATTTGAATACTCCTATGCTTCGCTTATATTTTGTTGAGTATTCTTAGCTACTGTTTGTTTGCTAGTAAGCTCTCGCTTTTAGCTTTTATCTTATTTAGAGCTGCTAGTGGTTGATGTTAAGCTCTCTTGTTCTTCACTTATATTTGTTAGAGAGTTGTTTTGGTTGCTTGGTTAATGTGTTAGATCGGTAAAATGCTATGCATGTGGTAGTGGTATGAAGTAGAAAAACCCTGCATAGTCTTGTAGATCACTATGTGGATAATTTGATACTTTTCAATTGTTTTGAGACATTAAAATAACTAATTGTTAAAATATGTTGGTTAATGGTGTTAGAGCTGATTAGTGGAGATGTGTTAGTAAAGCGTGGAGCCATACTTTTCTGAACTAAACAACCTAAGTCAACAATGCTAATGTGTCATGAATTCTGCTCAGTTGAAAATAAGTTCCTAGTGGGTAGTTACTGCAACGGTCGGGGAAGCCAACGGGCACTTGTGTCACTGTAGCGACCTTGCCTTTTAAAATAGGCCAAGATCCCTGTGTTATGTGCTAGTCCCTGGATCGAATAGCTAGCACCACAGTTCAAGATGTAATATCATGCAAATGTGTCTATTATTTATTACATCGAAGATCCAGAAAATAGTTCATTACAAGTTGCATAGCCAATGGCTAGCACTCTACAAAGTTCAGCAGCGGAAAACATAAATAGCAGGGAGCCTCATCATCTTCATGTGCCACAGGCAGACATGTTGGTTGCAGACTCGAAACCTCTAACGTTCCTTACTCTTCGGCAGAACAACCTGCAACGCGTAGGTTACAGCCAAAAATTGGTCAGAACCATTGGAATGGATCTGGCAAGTGACACTTGTGGACTCATAATGGCAAACTCTAAGACCTATATGCTTTTTTGGCTGGTGGAGTTCAAGGCTCTTTGCGTAAAGCAAATTTTATCCTATCTCTTAAATCATTTTCTTTTCCATCTAAAAATGAGACAAAGCTGGCAGGAAAACCAGTGTCTCTTCTACCCATGTTTACCCATCAAATTTTATTTCAGAAATTGGAATGATGAGATTCTCCATCGACATCCTTGTCCAGCTGCTCAGAATTGTCCGTAACCGGGGACACGGCTATGATCATAGTTTTATTACTCTCGAGAGTTTGTGGCACTTTCCCCACTAGACTCAACTAACCCAAACTTCCTAATCACTCAATTAGTGAGAAGGAAAGGAGAGAGTCGAGACGAGATCTTTCAGAAGAGCTTTCCCGTACACCTGTCCGAACAATACCCACCTACAGCCCCTACATCTGCTTGTTCGTCCGGTCGGGTCCACTCAACTTAGTCAATCAAGACAGAGCCCATATGACTAGTGGCTGCACTGGAAGCAAACAAAAGCATGGAGTGACATCGAATCTCTTTGTTCCTGGGTGGCCGTTCCCAAGTGAACATCTCGAGTATAACCATGGAAATGGCCTCGAGAAGACACTCAACTCTGTCCGCCAAGCAATACCAATTGCCATCCAGGTGGTTCATTAACTTAGTAGAGTTTTTATCCTTTCATACTACAGTAAAACCTTTTGCATTGCAGTTCTAACATCTACCAAGTTAATGGGTGCCTAGACCAACAGGAATATAGGGTGGTACACTAAGCAAGTCTGCATAGCATAATAGTAATACTCCTATCATGCATACTACTGAAATAGCTAAAATGCATATAATAAAATAGTAGGACTTTTATGCTGGAGTATCACTTGCCTTTTGGAACTTGTCGTTGCTCACACACTCTTTTTCAACGTAGTTCGTAGCTCTCCGTTTAATCTATACAATACAAACATAGGACAGTAAGCAACAATGCAACAAGTCAAATAAACAAACATAACAACAAACATGGATAGAAACAAACATAGCTAGGTTTGTGGTCCAAGTCCCCCATACATGATCCCATATGCAAAAAGAATCAATGCATTAGGTTTGGGGTTTGCCATTTGGGTCAGGGGTTGGTCTGAATCAAATTTGAACATTTCAAATTTGAATAGGTTGAAGGGTTGTTTCAAAGGTTGTAGGGATTGGCCTTGATCAAAGTGATCACCCAAAGGAGTTGGTCAAAAGAGTTTTAAAACATTTGAAACTATGGTTTGCAAAACATTAACATTTAAATGGCCTTTGGCACACTTTCAATGTTTATGTTTCAAAAGGGTAGCTAGGCATGGTTTTGGTCTCCCTGGACAGAGACAACTATTTGGGGTATTTTTCTAAAAGAAAACAAGTTAAAAAGATTTATAGAATTTAAACTATATCAAAAATACTCAAATTGAGCCTCTGATTTTTAAATCATCAAAATAATGCTCAAAAATATTTTATAACAGAGGAAATATATTGCACCTAAATCAAGGTTTGTAAAACTATTTTTCTTGCAATTTTTAGAAATATAGAAATAAAGTTATGTTAAAATGACTCAAATAACACATTTGAAATTTTAATACATTTGGATTTGTCAAAAATTAAAACTAAAAGAACCAAAAGATTCTACCAGTCTAGGGCTTTTCAAAAAGATAAAATTTGCTAAATTTGGCCAAATGGCTTAAAAGATATGAAGGTTTTAAGATATAGGGTCTTTTCTGCAAAATAGCCATCTAAAACAATTCGGGAAAAAATCCCAGAAAAGGGCTGGCTACGCGGCGGGCTGTGATTGGTCGGGCTCGGCTTGAGCCGGGCTTGAGCCGCGGCTACGGCTCAGCTAAGCCGTACCGGTTCGGTCGGCTCGATCTAATCCGCACCGTCGGAAACAGATCGGGCGGTCGAGAAGCTAGGGTTTTACCCCGGCGGCGCGGTGGTCGTCGGAGGACAGGACGGACGGCGGCCGGCGGTTCGGTCGCGGACGTACACGTCGCTCCGGCGTCCTTCCGGGCAAACGGAGGTGACGACGGAGGGTGGCTACAAACGGCGGACACGATGGTGACGGCGACGACGAGCTCCGCGTCCCGAAACGGCGACGGGAAGCGGACGGAGCGGCGGCGGCGGACGAAGCTTCGGTCGAGCTCCTTCTCCTCGCTTCGGCTGCGCAAAGAAATCGAGGAGAGGGTCAGGGAGGTGCGCACAGACACGGGGAGTCGAACGGAGGGGGTCACAGGCTCGGGGGAGGGCTCACCTTGCCGGAGTTGAAGAAATACGGCGGCGGCCGAACAAACTCCGGCGACGAAATTGAACGGCCTGGCGGCGCCAATCGGGAGGAGAAGAGAGGGGAAAGAAAGAGGGGGTCGTGGGCTTTAAGGGGGTGGCGGTGGTGCGGGCGTTACTGCTCGCGGTGGTGCGGATTGATGACGAGGAGATCGACGGGCACCGGCGGGCGAACTCCCGTCGCTTGGGGCGATGCTGACATGCGGGTCCTGCATGTTAGTGAGAGGGAAGAGGAGAAGCGGGCCAGGCTACTGCTGGGCCGCGGTGGGGTTGGTTGCCGGGCCGGCTTGCTGGGCTGGCCCGGTTGGGCTTCCCTTTTTTTTTAACAAAAGCTTTTCCAATTTTCCGTTTTCTTTTATAACTTTTTATTTAGGCCTCCAAATCAAGTCAAATAAAATTATAAAAATTTGTAAATTTCTAGATATTAAAATTAGACATTTAGGAACTATTTTTGGTCAAAAAAATTACCAAAATACCCTTTTGGTCAAAATTGCCTTATATGGCTATTTGGGAAAATCAAATTAAGGTTTATAAATATCCCAAAATATTTAAATAAAACCCAGAGAATAATATGACTAATATAATTCAAAAAATATAATTCATTTTCATATTTAAAGGTAGTTTAAGATAAAACATTTTATAAAACAAAGATTGGAAAGATGTTTAAATCATTTTCTCAAATAATTTAGGGTTTCTAATATCCCCATATTATTTATTTTAAAACCAAATATCCAAGGGAAAAGTACTATTTGAAAACTCATTTAAATATTTTATTTCCAAAACTTTAAAGTTGGGATTGGAAGATAAAGGAATATTTAATTTAAAATATAACTTTGAAGATGTCAAAACAATCTTCTATAAAAGCTTTTCTTGATTTTTGGAGACTTTATTTAATTATTAATAAAAGTTTTTAATTTTTGTGATTTTTACAACATTCCAAAATTTGGGATGTTACAAACCTACCACCCTTAAAAGGAATCTCGTCCCCGAGATTCGGAGAGGCTAGAAAGAAATATGGGTTCGGATCTCAGGTTTTTTTTTGGCAACTGGGTGGGCTACCACCCTTAAAAGAAACTTTTGTAGTCAGTCTTGAATTCTTGACTTCAAACCGGACACACATCGGGCGATTCATGAATCCTTGTTGGGTCAACTTTTATTCTTCGACTGTTTTGAGTTATGCTTCATTATCCTTATTCCATATATATAGCATGTACCAGCTCTTCTTAAGCATTTGGTGATTCTTTTCAACCTTAGTTGATACTTTGAAATCCAATAGCGTAAGCTTCACTTCCAATAGGTGGGTGTCTCTTCAAGATGGCTTGAAATATTATGTCTTCCATCCATGTGATGTCTTCGGCAATTTTCTTCTTTTCTAGGTTGACATCATTCAGCGTAACACTGTGTCAAATCTATCGAAATTCTCATGGTAGGTCAAGACTTTCTTCGCAGGATCTCTTCTTCTTCACAAGAGCTGGGGTTTATCCTCACCGAAAATCTTACGTTTCAACAACTTTTGCGTCACATAGGGTTATAATATTCCGGTGGTTTAGGCTTATTCACGTCGTCTCTCTTATAGGTATGTCACTCGGATTTACCAATCCAAATAGTGAGGGAAATAATATGAGTAGTAGGAATGGTGATCAGTCCATCCTGCACCCATATCATTTCCTCAGTACGAAGATAGGTAAATCACGTGGTCTAACTCTCGGGCATCCTCACTTGTCTAACATAAAGTTTCCCATCTGCAAGACAACCTGAACTAAACTATCGCTTCTTTAAAACTATTGGGTTGCGTAAGCTCCTGCACACGTTAGCTCACAAGCTAAAGCTTGTTTTCTGATTCTTCTTAGTGGGAAACACGCTTTCCATGTCGTCTAAGCTTGTCCATTTCAGCGTCATGTCTTCATCCCTGATATGTCGAGCAGGCTTCACAAGAAAGGCTACTGCTTCATTTAAGTTTTGGCATAAGATAGTCGATACTAGTTTCACTCATCGTCATTTAATATGGTTATTACTTTGACATTACACCCCTCTTACATCACAGTACTTATTCTTCCACTTACGTATAACTATTGGCATTTATTACATCCTCAGAACATTTCCATTGACATTGGTCCTTCTTCTTGGCTATACTCCTCATGAAAACTCAGTTGGTTTCTTTGCTTCTTGATTTAAACTGATATCTGATCCGCTTCTTTTCTGGTGTGGTGAGTGTGACAGCTTTACTAGCATGATCTATCTGACCTTCATACCTGGACATCCAGTCCTTGCCTATGATTATATCAAAGCCTTGCAAGTCTAGCACAAACAGCTCGCTTGGAAACTTGTGTGTCTCAAATTCCAAGGTCATGTTTTGGCATACCGCGTTTGCTGGTCTCTTCCCTTCTGTAGAGCTTACTCTGATGGGTCTTCTAATCCCTTGATAGGATATCTTATTTTTACTCACAAAGTCTTTTGATATGAATGAATGTGTAGCCTCAGCATCGAAAAGTACTAGTGCAGAAAATGAGTTGATCAACAATTCTTCAATAACTGGGTTTGGTCTCTTGAGAACTCTCTCCAAGTTTATGGAAAACACATGTCCCTTTCGGAATTGAGTTGGCTTGGTCCCAATACTAATCTTCCTATCTGGACAATCATAGGAATAGTGTCCTTGATTTTTGCATTTGTAGCAGGTGATATGTCCCAGGTCCTTCTTTTTCTTAAAAGCCTGGAGCATCCCTTTCTTGATATGTTCATTTGCTTCCTGTACTAGGGGGTAAAGGTGGCACTGTGTAGGAATGTGATCTGTTCCTTCACACAAAAAGCAGGTGACTTGGGTTATGGAGTATCCTTTATTCAAATAACTTGCATCACAATGGGGTCACTCATCATGACACTCCTTAGATATATGTCCTATCTCTCCACAAATTTTGCATGCTCGATGTCCTGTCATCATATTCTCCTTGATTTCAATACCAGCATCAACCTGAGGTAACTGGTTAATGTTGCTCATCATCACATGTACCAATTGAATTTGGTTGTCTAACCATTGTTGAATAGCTGTGGTTAACACCTTATTGGGGTTGTTGTCTTGACTTTCATTCATCACTTGAGTCATCTGAGTCTGAGCTGCTACCAGCAACTGAACTGCATAGGGCACCTTGAGGTGGCTATCTTTTTCATCATGGTTGGTATGTGGGTGAGACATCTGGTTTGGTTTAGCAGAGATGAGTAGAGATAGAAAGATACTAAGGGAAATATTAATACCCATACACAACAGATCAAGACAAGTCATCTTACAAACAACACATCTAGCAAGCAACAAGCGACAAACAATAGAGATAAAACACTATTCCTATTTAATTTTCAAAAATATATTTTGGATAACAAACAATCACAACAAAGGTTTTAAAAAATAAGCACGATAGTACTGCCATACCACAATTTGGTAAGTCAATACAATATTACGATCACATTATTCGAATAACATGGTGGTTAAGTCTATAAGTTTCTTCTGTGCTTCAAGTTTCTCTTCCATTTCTTTGAGTTCGTCGAGGTACTTCTGGTGTTATGAATTCTAATTTTAAGTCTTCAATCAACACACTTGATGTCTTCTCATACTTGTCATGTTGATCTTCAACGCCTTTGAAATCATTTCTGAGTTATGGTTATCTATAAATAAGATAAGATAACTTAGATAGAAATTAGATGAGAAGGTTACAAGAAGGATATTAGCAAAGTTTTGGACAATAGAAAATAACATTTGTCCCTATGGTCTTTCCTATTCCTAATCCAAACCTAAGGTTTTCGAGCCTACAGGCAACACAGTGCTCTGATACCATCTGTAGCGACCTTGCCTTTTAAAATAGGCCAAGATCCCTGTGTTATGTGCTAGTCTCTGGATCGAATAGCTAGCACCACAGTTCAAGATGTAATATCATGCAAATGTGTCTATTATTTATTACATCGAAGATCCAGAAAATAGTTCATTACAAGTTGCATAGCCAATGGCTAGCACTCTACAAAGTTCAGCAGCGGAAAACATAAATAGCAGGGAGCCTCATCATCTTCATGTGCCACAGGCAGACATGTTGGTTGCAGACTCGAAACCTCTAACGTTCCTTACTCTTCGGCAGAACAACCTGCAACGCGTAGGTTACAGCCAAAAATTGGTCAGAACCATTGGAATGGATCTGGCAAGTGACACTTGTGGACTCATAATGGCAAACTCTAAGACCTATGCTTTTTTGGCTGGTGGAGTTCAAGGCTCTTTGCGTAAAGCAAATTTTATCCTATCTCTTAAATCATTTTCTTTTCCATCTAAAAATGAGACAAAGCTGGCAGGAAAACCAGTGTCTCTTCTACCCATGTTTACCCATCAAATTTTATTTCAGAAATTGGAATGATGAGATTCTCCATCGACATCCTTGTCCAGCTGCTCAGAATTGTCCGTAACCGGGGACACGGCTATGATCATAGTTTTATTACTCTCGAGAGTTTGTGGCACTTTCCCCACTAGACTCAACTAACCCAAACTTCCTAATCACTCAAATAGTGAGAAGGAAAGGAGAGAGTCGAGACGAGATCTTTCAGAAGAGCTTTCCCGTACACCTGTCCGAACAATACCCACCTACAGCTCCTACATCTGCTTGTTCGTCCGGTCGGGTCCACTCAACTTAGTCAATCAAGACAAAGCCCATATGACTAGTGGCTGCACTGGAAGCAAACAAAAGCATGGAGTGACATCGAATCTCTTTGTTCCTGGGTGGCCGTTCCCAAGTGAACATCTCGAGTATAACCATGGAAATGGCCTCGAGAAGACACTCAACTCTGTCCGCCAAGCAATACCAATTGCCACCCAGGTGGTTCATTAACTTAGTAGAGTTTTTATCCTTTCATACTACAGTAAAACCTTTTGCATTGCAGTTCTAACATCTACCAAGTTAATGGGTGCCTAGACCAACAGGAATATAGGGTGGTACACTAAGCAAGTCTGCATAGCATAATAGTAATACTCCTATCATGCATACTACTGAAATAGCTAAAATGCATATAATAAAATAGTAGGACTTTTATGCTGGAGTATCACTTGCCTTTTGGAACTTGTCGTTGCTCACACACTCTTTTTCAACGTAGTTCGTAGCTCTCCGTTTAATCTATACAATACAAACATAGGACAGTAAGCAACAATGCAACAAATCAAATAAACAAACATAACAACAAACATGGATAGAAACAAACATAGCTAGGTTTGTGGTCCAAGTCCCCCATACATGATCCCATATGCAAAAAGAATCAATGCATTAGGTTTGGGGTTTGCCATTTGGGTCAGGGGTTGGTCTGAATCAAATTTGAACATTTCAAATTTGAATAGGTTGAAGGGTTGTTTCAAAGGTTGTAGGGATTGGCCTTGATCAAAGTGATCACCCAAAGGAGTTGGTCAAAAGAGTTTTAAAACATTTGAAACTATGGTTTGCAAAACATTAACATTTAAATGGCCTTTGGCACACTTTCAATGTTTATGTTTCAAAAGGGTAGCTAGGAATGGTTTTGGTCTCCCTGGACAGAGACAACTATTTGGGGTATTTTTCTAAAAGAAAACAAGTTAAAAAGATTTATAGAATTTAAACTATATCAAAAATACTCAAATTGAGCCTCTGATTTTTAAATCATCAAAATAATGCTCAAAAATATTTTATAATAGAGGAAATATATTGCACCTAAATCAAGGTTTGTAAAACTATTTTTCTTGCAATTTTTGGAAAATATAGAAATAAAGTTATGTTAAAATGACTCAAATAACACATTTGAAATTTTAATACATTTGGATTTGTCAAAAATTAAAACTAACAGAACCAAAAGATTCTACCAGTCTAGGGCTTTTCAAAAAGATAAAATTTGCTAAATTTGGCCAAATGGCTTAAAAGATATGAAGGTTTTAAGATATAGGGTCTTTTCTGCAAAATAGCCATCTAAAACAATTCGGGAAAAAATCCCAGAAAAGGGCTGGCTACGCGGAGGGCTGTGATTGGTCGGGCTCGGCTTGAGCCGGGCTTGAGCCGCGGCTACGGCTCGGCTAAGCCGTACCGGTTCGGTCGGCTCGATCTAATCCGCACCGTCGGAAACAGATCGGGCGGTCGAGAAGCTAGGGTTTTACCCCGGCGGCGCGGTGGTCGTCGGAGGACAGGACGGACGGCGGCCGGCGGTTCGGTCGCGGACGTACACGTCGCTCCGGCGTCCTTCCGGGCAAACGGAGGTGACGACGGCGGGTGGCTACAAACGGCGGACACGATGGTGACGGCGACGACGAGCTCCGCGTCCCGAAACGGCGACGGGAAGCGGACGGAGCGGCGGCGGCGGACGAAGCTTCGGTCGAGCTCCTTCTCCTCGCTTCGGCTGCGCAAAGAAATCGAGGAGAGGGTCAGGGAGGTGCGCACAGACACGGGGAGTCGAACGGAGGGGGTCACAGGCTCGGGGGAGGGCTCACCTTGCCGGAGTTGAAGAAATACGGCGGTGGCCGAACAAACTCCGGCGACGAAATTGAATGGCCTGGCGGCGCCAATCGGGAGGAGAAGAGAGGGGAAAGAAAGAGGGGGTCGTGGGCTTTAAGGGGGTGGCGGTGGTGCGGGCGTTACTGCTCGCGGTGGTGCGGATTGATGACGAGGAGATCGACGGGCACCGGCGGGCGAACTCCCGTCGCTTGGGGCGATGCTGACATGCGGGTCCCGCATGTCAGTGAGAGGGAAGAGGAGAAGCGGGCCAGGCTACTGCTGGGCCGCGGTGGGGTTGGTTGCCGGGCCGGCTTGCTGGGCTGGCCCGGTTGGGCTTCCCTTTTTTTTTTTAACAAAAGCTTTTCCAATTTTCCGTTTTCTTTTATAACTTTTTATTTAGGCCTCCAAATCAAGTCAAATAAAATTATAAAAATTTGTAAAATTTCTAGATATTAAAATTAGACATTTAGGAACTATTTTTGGTCAAAACAAAATTACCAAAATACCCTTTTGGTCAAAATTGCCTTATATGGCTATTTGGGAAAATCAAATTAAGGTTTATAAATATCCCAAAATATTTAAATAAAAACCAGAGAATAATATGACTAATATAATTCAAAAATATAATTCATTTTCATATTTAAAGGTAGTTTAAGATAAAACATTTTATAAAACAAAGATTGGAAAGATGTTTAAATCATTTTCTCAAATAATTTAGGGTTTCTAATATCCCCATATTATTTATTTTAAAACCAAATATCCAAGGGAAAAGTACTATTTGAAAACTCATTTAAATATTTTATTTCCAAAACTTTAAAGTTGGGATTGGAAGATAAAGGAATATTTAATTTAAAATATAACTTTGAAGATGTCAAAACAATCTTCTATAAAAGCTTTTCTTGATTTTTGGAGACTTTATTTAATTATTAATAAAAGTTTTAAATTTTTGTGATTTTTACAACATTCCAAAATTTGGGATGTTACAGTCACCGCCACGATCCCTCTCGGAGTGCCTCTAACCATTTGTGGAACATTGAAACTGCTAGTTGTTTGCAATATACAAAATGCATTGTGAGTTTTGGTTTTTTGGCACTTCCACTTCCATATTTTGCTAGCCTCTTCGGTGCTGCGCAATGCCCTCTCTCACATTGAGATTGGTGCATACTTTGCGAGTATATCCAACTCCGTGGGAGAACTTCATCCTGTTCTCCTACACATAAGCCAACTATCTCCCTCAAAACAGTCACCATACCTACCTATCACGGCATTTCCATAGCCGTTCCGAGATACATTGCCATGCAACATCCATCATTACATTACATGACTTGATGTCGTTCTTCATTACCATATAGTTTGCTTGATCATTGAGTTAGTGTGCTGCGTGGCTTGCCACATGTTCTACATTTTTTCCACACTACGCTCGATCATGCATATCTCCTTTTATACATCATGTATTATTCTTATGAGTTATGAGTACCAAAAAGTGTGATGATCCAATTGTAATATAGAGTGTTGCTCCTACAATGAGGTATAAAAAAATAGAGAAGAATAAAAGAGCCCAAAGGAGGCCAAATGAGAGAGCATTTAAAAGAGCCAAGGAGGCCACCCAAAATCAAAAGAAAAAGAAAAGGAGAGAGGGAGCAACACTACTATCCTTTTTACCACACTTGTGCTAGTAGCACCTACACTTCATTGTAGAGAGTCCTAATGTTGTTTTAGTAGTATAACTAAGTGGGGAACTAACGTTATAGAACTTGGCTTGTATATTCCAAGGATGAGCCTCCTCAAGTGAGCTCTAGGTCTTTATGAGCAAGCAAGTTAGATGCACCCCCACTAGTTCAATTGGAGAGCTTTCATACACTTATAGCTCTATGTGCATCCGTTGCATGGCAATCACTACTCCTCATACAGTGTCAACTACGGGACTTCCTTCTGTCTTGTGGTTACCTTCTCCACTGTTTGAGCCTTTCTTTTTGACCTTCCAAAACTCCATCATTGTTCTATTTGCCATAACATCTTGGTGCCAAAGCCACTTCTTACTTGCACTAGTTGAGTAGACTTCAAAACGGTTGATTTGTGAAGTAGATGGATTAGGACACTTGACTTGAGCTTGGCTATTTTCATGAATGACTAATTAGATGCTTTGAAGAATGATTGATACTTTACATTGGAGACAAAATTTGCAATTTTTCTTTCTAAACCTTATGTATGGTTCCATGTCTCCAACGCACTTATTCATGACAAGTTTTTAGCATTTGTTAGCTAGAGTTTGTTAATCATTGTTTGCTTAATGTTAACTATAGACAATTGTTTTGGATCATCTTATTTACATCATGTGCTTTGCATTACTATCTTGATCAAGATTATGTTGGTTGCATGTCTCATCAAAAATTATTTTCTTATCACTTACCTACTCGAGGACGAGTAGGAGTTAAGGTTGGGGATGCTGATACGTGTCAAACGTATCTATAATTTTTTAGTGATCCATGCTAATTTTGTGACGTTGTCACATGTTTATATTATCATATCACATCATTTTTATGCATTTTGTTGGACTAACCTATTGACAAGATGCCCAGTGCCAGTTCCCTGTTTTTGTTGTTTTTGTGTTTCAGAAATTTACTTCTGAAAATATTCTCGGAATTGGACCAAAATTTACGGAGATTATTTTTAAGCCAAGATGAAGACGGAGACCGAAGGGCGACCTGGGGGGCCACCCAGGGGCCACAGGCGGGTGCCTGCCGCGGCCCCCTGGACCCGCGGGTGGGGCCCGCCCCTGCCCCCTGGGCACCACCTCGGCCCCTCCGACGCCTATAAAATCCTAAAAACCCTAAAAACAACGGGGCGGCCATTATTTTCCAGAAAAGTCATCCCGAGGCGCCGTCACCTCAAACCCTAATTCGGGGGTGATTCTGAAGCAAATCCCGGCACCCTGCCGGAGGGGAGATCGATCCCGGAGGGTTCTTCATCGCCATGCCTTCCTCCGGGATGATTTGTGAGTAGTCCCACCTTGGACCTTGGGTCCATGGCGGTAGCTAGATGGTAGTCTCTCTCTTGTGCTTCATGTCTTATGATCTTGTGAGCTGCCTAACATGATCAAGATCGATTATTGTAATGCTATGTGATGTGTTTGCTGGGATCCGATGGATTATAAAGTTATGATCATATTGTGCATGATTCTTATATGTTGATTTATGTTCTTGCATGCTCTCCGATGTGCGTAGTTACTTTGGCCAAGTGATTGTGTGTATCTCCAAGAGAGAGTATTTATGCTATATAGTGGGTTCATGCCCCCTTTTGTTCCTGGGCACGAGTGACAGAAACGTCTAAGGGCGAGGGTGTGCTGTTGCTACTAAGGGCAAAACAGCGGTGTTAAAGTATATTTTGATATTTAATATTGCTTACTTCATGCGCTTTACTTAATGCAAATGTCTGTTGCTTGCAACTTAATACCGATGGGTGACAAGCTGGATAGCGATCCCACGGTGAACTTTTTAGACAAAGATGCAGTTGGACTCAATGATCTTTGTTTATTATCGTGATGCCTACTTAAATATTATCATGTTCTCTTTGTCATAGCTAGATTAAGTTTGTGTTATAATCTTGTCAATTGCCCAGCTGTAATTTATTTACTCATCATATGAATGTTCTATTTACTTGACAGACTCCACTAGTGAACCCATGGCCCCCGGTCCATCTTTTTACATTGATTTCAACCTTTATTCATCACTTTTCACCATCATTACTCCTCTGGTCCATTTTCATAATTTATCTATTTCACTATACAATTAACCGCTTTGTTTTCTGCGAGATCGGAAAGATTGACAACCTTTTCGCCGTTGGGGGCAAACTATTTTGGTTGAGTGTGTGCAGGTCTACGTCTGTTGTAGATTAAGCTTCAGAGATCTTCAACATTCACTTTGTTGTTGATTTCAAGGTCCTACTGGTTCGATAAACCTCGGTTCGTTATCGAGGAAAAACTGCTGCTTGCTACATCTCCGCCTTCACTTGGGGCACCACCCAACTCTTCATCAGTAGCAATCATGCATCTGCATGAACGTATCAAAATCCAACCCATGGCAGCGCCACACTTATCTCTACCGGTTGGAAGCGATTTTTTATCTGAAGATAAGCTGGTTCAACGAACGACCAATTTCACGAAGCAGGCAAACCCAATTGAGGACGCATTCTGGAGATCAAGGGGGATAATGGGACCACGTCCCGATTTTCATGAGAGATCTAAGGCCTTCTGTAACGCTACGGCTAGGATCGTCTCTTACAGATACCACGTAGGAAAAATCATGACGTGGCAGTCTTATTAATGATGAGAGGACTAGAGCCGTATGTTAGGCTGAATACGGTTCTTAGCGGGAAGTCCAATACGATGCAGTAATGCTTTGATCATGTGTGCTGCACTGCCTTGGCTGGCCTCTCCTTGTCCATTCATTGCGCCAAAAGAAGTCCATGCTGATACAGAAAATCCCGAACATAACTTATGGTGGATACGGTGAAAAGAAACAGAGTAGTAGAGTAGTAAAACAAGGCAGGTAGAGACGACCCATTAGGCCTATGCCAATGAAGGTTTCTTAGCACGGTTTCATAAACATTTTGCTTATGTGGCATGTTAGTTAATGAAGAAAGAGATTGAGCTTGTTTTAGCCCAATCATATGCATGCATGAGCCACAAATCATTAAATGTAGATACAACTCATAAGAAACAATACATTGGACAAGTTGTATCTTAAAATTTTATTACTCCTGTGATAACGTGCTAAGAGACGGTGTATTGACACAGGCCTTACGGCGGCCTAAGTTAATGGAAACAAGGGTATCGTGCACGAAATTATTTTGGACACCGTGTTAATGGAAAGACGGGGATTATGTCCCAATTTTGTTTTGTTATCAAGCCAGGGCTAAGTTGAACGACGTATGAACTAAAACAAGGCAAGCAACTAATGATTCGATTGATCTGACAATTAGCGCTAACGAGTGGAGAAACCATGTATGCCAAATAAGCCATCAGACCGTACAATTAAGTTGGTTAGACGCCGAGGTAAGGCCGAAAGGTCTCGATACTTGGATGAGTGTTGAGCGACAACACACCATCCATACTACCCATTTAATACTTCCTCCGATCCGAAAAATATGTACGTAAGTGTTGTACTGACTAGGCACTTTCCTTACGACATTATTAACGGATCAGAGGGAGTAGTAAAAATCATAGTCCAGAGTTGACTTCAATTTTTTTGTCACAAAGCCGAATCATAATTTTTTTTTAACATATAAAGGTAGAGGTGATTCGGCCAGATATATATGGGCCAATTTCAGCTATTAACGGATGTATAGCACATGTTATCAGTGGGCTGTTGATGGGCTCATATGCCGTGTTTTCCTACGCATATATGCAAAAAGCATTGTAAAGTGAGCCATGTCTTGTTAGGCTTATGATGATGCAGATTACTCATTCCGGTTCAATATTTGGATTAAGCATTGGCATGTCGAATTTACATGCATGTGCGTTCGATGGTAAATCAAGTAAAATTTTCGAGTGAAGTATATGCAAAAGAAATATATGAAGGTTTGAAAAATCTAGAAAAATGATTCCACTACAAAAATCTATGAGAAAGAAAAACAGCTTGCAGAACGGACCCACTGGGTGCAGGTCAGGATAAAACGAATGATTTAATAAAAATAAAATATGAAAAGCAAACACGAAAAGACAACAATGGCCCAGCTTACTAGTAAACCCCTCCTGCCCCCTGCTACGCGCGCCGCCACCAAAACCTGAGCGACCAGCCACCCAATCGGTAGGGTTTTTGCCCTTCCCTTCGCCCGCCGCCGGCGCCGCTGATCGCAGGGAGGGAGGAAGGGAGAGGCCCGGCGTACGAAGCAGGCAGGAGGAAATGGCGCAGTCACTGGAGCTTCTGCTAATCCAGTTCCTGATGCCGGACAACGACGCGCGGCGGCAGGCGGAGGAGCAGATCCGGCGGCTGGCGCGCGACCCGCAGGTGGTGCCGGCGCTCGTCCACCACCTCCGCACCGCCAAGACCCCCAACGTGCGCCAGCTCGCCGCCGTACTCCTCCGCAAGAAGATCACCTCCCACTGGCCCAAGCTTCCACCGCACGGCAAGGCTTCCCTAAAGCAGGCCCTCATCGACTCCATCACCCTCGACAACAGGTGCTCACCGCCCTAACTTTCCCCACCCCCCCCCACCCCCCCCCCCCCCCCCCCGCATCCTTTCCGCCTCCGCAATTTACAATTTGTCCACTGCTATGTTCAGGTAGGATACCTCAAGTTTTGTTAATTGTTAACTGATGAACATTTCGTGCCTGTGAGTAGAGATTTGCTGAATTGTTTGACCTGACGAGAACTGGAGCCCTGTTGGGAGGAATTTTACGGTCCATAGTTTAGCCAGACAATTCGCTGCGATTGCTGTAAGCTGCAATACACCTGATCTACTTGCAAGTTGCAACCGATGGCTGATCAATGCCGTTCCTCCTTGTATAATGTTGTATTAATATGCTTGTATTCGAAATGAATTTTTTTTTGGGGAAATGGAGATGCTTTCGCGGAAAATTGAATCACTGGAAAGTCACAGCCGATTCAGTATGTCTTTTTAAGGGAAAACAGTAGGAAAATGTTGCTAGAAAGCTGAAAGTTGCAAAACGAGGTGGAAATGCATAAACATGAGAAAAGAGGCTACAAATTGCTTGGACTGATCCTACTACATACGAAAAACTGCGATCTAACTGATTCAAAATGATGTACTACCTATTTATGATGTCTCAAAATTTTTCTCTGGTAGAGTTTCTGTTCCTCGATAAAAAAATCTTCTTTTTAGACTTCGACTACTTATGTTTACATATAGATTTTATCTGTTTGAATCAAACTTGAACTTTAATATTTCTGTTATGTGGCATAAGCGTTGATCTTTTTCAACTGTGACGGGGTTACCATAAATGGACTAACTGGAATTACGCGAGTCGAGATATGCGTAGTTTAATTCAAACCAGTCACAATGATGAGATCGAGAATGGTTGGTAGGTTTCACGGGGACTAGCTACCAACTATGAAGCTATTGACCCACTCTACGGTGCAAATGCTGTTCGTTATTGTTCAATTTGCCTCTGTTTTTTCCAAGTGTAAATTTGACAGGATGGCAAACTGATATTTTTTCTTGCTCCTTGTGCAGTCATCTTGTAAGAAGGGCTAGTGCAAATGTGGTGAGCATTATTGCCAAGTATGCTATCCCTGCAGGAGAGTGGCAAGAGTTGTTACCGTTTCTTTTCCAATGCAGCCAAAGTCCACAAGAAGAACATAGAGAAGTAAGTGTATCTTGTAGCTGTTGTGTACTTTCATCCTTTAATTGATGTAAGTATGAATATTAGTCAGAAATGAAACATGCCAGGTGGTTTTCTCATAATAGATATTGATGTAAGTATGAATATTAGTCAGAAATGAAACATGCCAGGTGGTTTTCTCATAATAGATGACACCCGTTCACAATAAGAGCTTACTTGCACTTTGCTTTTCTTTAATTTGGTGTTTCTTGAAGAACTTCTTCATCTGCAGTGAGAACATTGAATGTATTTCTTGTGTTGTCAACATGACCAGAGCAGCATGTCAGCCTGCCCTTTAATAATTGTTTGTTTGGAATATTCCTCAATAAAAAGAGCTAAATGCAGAAACCTCAAGACCATCCATAACTTAACTATTAATGGATTTTACAGTCTGTACAACTGGCTATCTTAGCTAAAAGGCCTACACACTTCCTGCACTAAGGCTTTCATATTTTCTTGCTGATTAACAGAACCATCAAATGCTAAATCATATGGCTGCACATGCCTATGCATCTGCAAAGTCTTCACACCATTTTCCCTCCTTTTATTGATGCAAGTTTTTTACCTAGTGTTCACTTTCTTTTATACTTTCTCTATATGTGTGTTAGTGGGGTGGGATGCTAATATATTATGTGTCATCAATAGATAGTGCATTCTGTGACATCAAATGTTCTGATTTATGTAGTATATGCAGTGTTGCAGAGAAACTGGCGTCTTTGTTCTGCAATTTGTAGGACTTCTTTGTGCATAACTCTGATATCATTTCAAGTGAACTATATAAGAAAGAACTGCATGCTGCTTTATACCTGCAAACAAAATGTCAATGTGTACTGACTCACTCTTTCATTTACAGGTAGCTTTAATTCTGTTCAGCTCCCTTACTGAAACTATTGGGACTACCTTTCAATCTCATCTTAGTGATTTACAACCTATTTTACTGAAATGCCTGCAAGACGAGACCAGCTCTAAAGTCAGAATTGCTGCCTTAAAGTACGGTTAAGTCTGCGATAAAACACTATTTTAGCCTTTCTCAGTTGATTATTTTGTGACTGTAAATAAGCTAATGTTTGGTTGGTGCAACAGGGCTGTCGGATCCTTCATAGAGTATGTCAATGAAGGAGGGGACATTGTAAGTTCTGGCTGCCTTTCCTGATTTTATAAAAATTTACTTTTTGAGGTGAAAGATGTGCCATCGTAATATTCATTCTTATAGACCTTTTGGTAATGTGCTCTTCAGTAAAGCATTATATATATATTAAGCAGTACTTGCGTTTTTTCTTTGGATTTGTTGTTTTCTTTGCTTGTACCGGTAGTAATTTGTCCATCTCGTTCTTCTTAGAGCCGTAGTTTTCCTCAGCTGATTCTAATCTTCAATAGTATGTCATGCTACCACTAGAGTTGCCTCTTATGTCTGATGAGCAGATCTTTTATTGGTACAACTGCTAGGTAAAGATGTTCCGAGACTTTATTCCCAGTATCTTGAATGTATCAAGGCAGTGTCTTGCTAATGGCGATGAAGATGTTGCTTCCATTGCCTTCGAAATATTCGACGAACTAATTGAATCTCCTGCACCACTTCTGGGAGATTCAGTGAGATCAATTGTGCAGTTCTCGCTTGAAGTTTGCTCAAACCATGATCTGGAAATAAATATAAGGCAACAGGTTTGATCAGCCATCCACATTATTGATTTTTTTTTTTCATTTTAGAAAATAACTTATTGTAAACTTTCTCATATTTGTTTCAGGCTATTCAGATAATCTCATGGCTTGTAAAATTTAAAGCATCTTTCTTGAAGAAGAACAAGCTGATTGTACCAATTCTACAAGTTATGTGCCCCTTGCTTACAGAAACAGCTAATGAAGATGAAGACTCTGATTTAGCGGCAGATCGTTCTGCAGCAGAAGTCATTGATACAATGGCTATCAACTTACCAAGACACGTTGTTGGACCAGTTCTTGAATTTGCTTCTGTGAGCTTTCGTCACATTAATCCCAAGTATCGTGAGGCTGCTGTTACTTCGTTGGGTGTTGTCTCAGAGGGTTGTTCTGAACATTTAAAGGATAAATTGGAAGAATGTCTCAAAGTTGTTTTAGAAGCTTTAAAGGATCAAGAGCAGATGGTTAGAGGTGCTGCTTCATTTGCTCTTGGTCAGTTTGCTGAACACTTGCAGCCAGAAATTCTGTCTCACCATGAGAGTGTACTTCCATGCATCTTAAATGCACTTGAAGACCCATCAGATGAAGTTAAGGTAAAATAACTTACTTCAGGTGTCATCATCTCTGATAAATATGCAGAAACTTTGGATATAAATGATATTGATTAACTTTGCTTGGCATTTCCTGTAATAATAATTAACTAATGCGGATATGCAACATGATCTTGTAGGAGAATCATATTATGCATTGGCAGCGTTCTGCGAAGATATGGGTGAAGACATCCTACCATATCTAGAACCTTTGATATGCAGATTAGTTATGTCTTTGCAGAGCAGTCCCCGGAACCTGCAAGAGACATGCATGGTTCGTATAGAAATCATTGCTCACAGTTGACCTATATGTTAAGAAGGAGATAACCTTTCTCCCCTTAAATAGTCTTTAAATTGACAATAATGATGTTTTGCTGCAGTCTGCAATCGGCTCTGTAGCAGCTGCTGCAGAACAGGCTTTTATCCCATATGCAGAGAAGGTTCTTGAAATGATGAAAGGCTTTCTGGTGCTCACCAAGGATGAAGATTTGTGTGCACGAGCTAGGGCTACTGAGGTTGTTGGGATAGTAGCAATGGCAGTAGGCCGAACCAGAATGGAAGCGATCTTACCTCCTTTTATTGAGGCTGCTATTTCTGTGAGTCCTAATTCCAGTACTTCAGAGTTCAGATAACTGGCAGACTTTAGTGCAATTATTTATGCTCTTCATACTTGCAGGGTTTTGGATTGGATTATAGTGAGCTAAGAGAGTATACTCACGGCTTTTTTAGCAACATTGCTGAGATTCTGGATGATAGTTTTGCACAGGTAACAAGGGAAGACTAAATTTGTTCATTTCACGAATGATGTTCATGCTTACAGAAGTGGTTGTTGCACATTGCAGTATCTTCCTCATGTTGTGCCTCTTGTATTTTCCTCGTGCAACTTGGATGATGGTTCTGCTGTGGACATTGATGATGCCGATGGTGTTGACAATGGATTTAGTGGTGTTTCTTCTGATGATGATACAGATGATGAGCCAAGAGTTAGAAATATCAGTGTGAGGACTGGAGTATTAGATGAGAAAGCAGCTGCAACTCAGGCTATTGGATTTTTTGCACTTCATACAAAGGGTGCCTATGCTTCGTATCCTTAAATGATGTTTAACGTAATATTCTTGCCATCTTTTGTTCTTCAAATTCCTTAACTGTCACTAGTTACTTGGAGGAATCGTTGAAGATTTTAATCAAGCACAGTGGATATTTTCATGAAGATGTCAGGCTTCAGGCTATTATTTCCTTAAAACGTAACGTCTTTCCTCGTCCTCTTTTGTATATAAGTTTGTAGCAGCTTTTGCTTTCCTTAATTCTCAGGCCCACAGAATAACGAGTTAACGACTAATGGAGATGCTTATGATGTTAGTTGTTGTTGTCCCAAACTCCTAGTCATTTAACATACGAAATAACGTACTTTAGACGAATAAACTCTTGTCACATGGATCAACAGAATCTATCTCCAGCATGGTATATAGCATCCAATAGTATATGCTTACAGAGTAAACTTTTGTCACACATAAGATATGTGATGTAGATCACAAGATGCATTCATGATCATTGTTCTTTTATGGAATGATGTGTTACCTTATGTCCATCATTTGAAATGTTACCTTATGTCCATCAGTTGAAGTGTTGTTTGGTTTAACAGTAAACCAATTCAAGCTGAATCATCAAAGTGTGCAGCAGTCACCATGCTAGTGCAATCATGGTAGTGTAATGGTCGTCAACCTGAACCTAGCGATCCAGACAGGGGCTCAAATCTATCTACAGAGGCAAAACACAGATCGTAGAACCAACAAAAGAAATTGAGAGCAGAATGGAAGCTTGCGTAGCATCCCTCGCCTTCACCTACGCCATGCCCCTTTGCTACTTTTTGTCATATTAGTCATGTATGGGATCTTCTGTGCACGAACCCTATATTGTGTTATGACAAACCGCAAATTGCAAACCCAGTGAACCTCAAATCTGTTCATTACCAAGAGATCAACAATTCGTATACGCATGGTAGGCAAAACAATTACGAGCAGTAGGAGAGCGTTTGACACAGAAACCAGAGTAAATAGTCTTGTTTAATTTGAATAATTTACTCCAGAACTTTAAATTTGTAAAATTAGAAGCTTCTTTAAGTTTTTATTCTTTGAGACTCCCCATTTAACATAAGTTTTATTGTATATTATTAATTATAATAATAAAATTATTACTGCAGACATCCTAACTGCAGTAAGGGCAATACCTGCACATGCTGTGAGTACTTCTGTATTGAATTGTCAATTCAGCAGTGGTTGCTGTGGAACATCAAAATTCTGATGCGGTGTCTACCTTTTCTACCATGCAGGATATACTAGAGAAACAAAAGGATGTTCTTGGTAATTGCTACTATAAGATGCCGATTTTAAAGTCCATTTTGCTATATGCACATCAACCAGTGCTCATTTTCTCTTGTTTTCTCCAGATGCTATTATGAACATCTATATCAAGACCATGACAGAGGATGATGATAAAGAAGTAGTGGCGCAAGCTTGCATGAGTATTGCAGATATCGTGAAAGATTGTGGTTTTGCTGCAGTTGAACTTTGTAAGCTGCAATTTCTCAGAGTTAAGTGCTTGGAAATACTAGGTTATGCTGCTAAACTGTTCCTTATGTCACTGTTTCAGATATGCCACGGCTGCAGAGGCAACACTTACTCTGTTACGTCAAGAATCATGCTGTCAGCAAGTTGAGTCAGACGGTGAAGAGGATGCTGACATTGATCACGATGAAGTCCTCATGGACGCAGTTTCAGATCTTTTGCCTGCTTTTGCGAGAGTGATGCAATCTTACTTCGACCCTATCTTTGCAAAGCTATTTGACCCCTTGATGAAATTTGCTGTGAGCCCCGCACCCCACCCACCCACCTGTAGCAATTAGTGAGAATTGTATATTTGAGATTTGAAGATGCTTTCTTGACTGAATGCAGAATCTCCACATCCTCCCCAAGATAAGACTATGGTTGTTGCCACGCTAGCTGAGGTCGCTCAAGAAATGGGTGCTCCAATTTCTGCTTATGTTGATGTATGCCTATAGTTTTCCTTAAAAAACATGCTATCTTATCGTTTCAATTGACCTCTTAAGGCTTGCTCATATTTAAATCATTTGCAGAAGATAATGCCTTTGGCATTGAAAGAACTTGCATCTTCTGAGGCTACCAATAGGAGAAATGCCGCTTTCTGTGTTGGCGAGCTATGCAAGAATGGGGGTGCTGCAGCACTGAGGTATGTATATTACTTACATTAGCAGACATAGGCTCTCCTTTCCAGAAGCTCCTATCTGAGGCTAATGTCTTGCAATCCGGAAATTAGGAGCAAATGACTATTATTTAGAACTGCTGTGCATGAAGTTCTTTTTCTTATGTTCCAAAAGCGTATCTGCATAATAAATGGACATTAATGTATACATGATTTCATTACTGCCGATTCATTTTCCATTTCTTGTATCAAAGGCAAGGGCATACACTTTTCACTTTTATCAAGTATTACATTAAGAATCCTGCAGGTGAGGAGCAGTTGATGAAAACTATTGGTCACCACAGCTCTTATTAATTCCAAGTCATATTATATTCTACATTGATGCACTGTTCTTTCATAGTCCTGCTAGTCTGCCTACTTTTTCCTAATACTGCAGTGTCGCAAAACTAAACCCTGACATAGTGTAATTTTTTTTCACAATTATGACGAAAATGCTGAAATATGGAAAGCTAAAATATGCTGAGTGTATTAGATGGTGGTCTTCTGTCTAGTCACTAAATGAATTAATATTCATGTTACATTATGAACATAAACGGTAATCCTGTAAATTCAGTTGTTCACAGGCTTTTGTTCATCCTTGTGCAGATATTACCCGGATATACTGCAGGGTCTGTATCGTTTGTTTGCTAGTTCTGAACCAGACCTTGCAGTTAGAGATAATGCTGCTGGTGCTATTGCTAGAATGATAATGGTGCAACCTCAGTCAATTCCTCTCAACCAGGTTTGTTGCACATTATATGTTTGAACAGCTTCAGATTTCAGACTTAAAGTGCCTATCTAATACTTGGTTGCAATGCTATATCTGTGTCTTAGGTTCTCCCAGTGTTTATCAAAGCCTTGCCACTAAAAGAAGATCATGAAGAATCAATGGCTGTCTACAGTTGCTTATGCAATTTGTTACTGTCATCGCATCCCCAGGTGACTTGGTCTTATAACACGCAATGTTTTTGATTGGTTTCATGATCTTTTGCCTCCATTATGTGAACTTTTCAAAAATATGAGTATTGCAGGCTTGCAGCGAAAGTATCATTGTTCAGGTCTAGTGCCTAACCCAACATTTTGTTGTTGCAGATCCTTACTCTAGTGCCTGATGTGATACATGTCTTTGCCCAAGTGGTAGTATCCCCGGATGAGAGTGATGAGGTGAAAACAACTATTGGCAAGGCTGTTTCTCATTTGATATCCGTTTATGGCCAGCAGATGCAGCCAATACTAAGTGCTCTACCACCAGCTCATGCGAATGCATTGGCAGCATTTGCCAGTAGAAGATGATCTTCAGGGAAACAATTGCCTTCAATTTTTTGTGCTACTGGAGTGTTTTGTTAAAGATTGTCCTTCGTGGAACACAATCAGTTTGCCAATTGGTGAAGAATACTGGTTAGCTGGATATGGTTTTATCAGCGAAACCTGTCTGGAATATCTACATTGGGATTCCAAATAGGCGCAAATGCGGGAAAATATGATAGAGTTTGTTTGTGGTGCGTATGTCGTGTATTTACCTTTCTGAGTTGTAGTATTGTGCACTGGAATGGTGTTTACTGCGGTTGAAGATGCAGTGCTTTGTCGGGTGGCAGCTTCGGTGAGTCCCGCCTGTATTCAGGTTCCGATTTTGGCTATTTATGTGTTCGTTTTTACAATTCTTTGATTGATGGGGTGCGCAAAGCATTGATGCACTGTTGTGTATATAAACATGTCATTACAAAATTCTTCTGCAACTTGGAATTTTTTGTACTACCGACTATTGAATTGCTTCTTGTGGGCTATTTGTGAGACCTTTGGTTTTCTGTTTTCCATGTAATGTGCGTTCAATATACGACCCCTGACATATCGGAAGAGTAGAGGACAAGGAGGAGGTTGATGAGCCGAGTGTGAGGTGATACAGCAGACGAGAACGTGTGGATGTGAACCCAGTTACCAAGCACTACATGTTGCACCCCGTGCCTGTTCTGTTATGGTTATGACACTACAACATCTTGTGGAGCGAGGGTCCAACGATGGACAATTCTCCTTCTGCTCATCAATATTGTGGTGTTGTCTTGGGCCCTCTTTGACTCGTAGAATTTCAAAAAAAGGGAAACCATAGAAATATGATAAGATTGCATGTGTAAAATAGAAAATTGTAGAAACACATGAATTTTATGAAACTGGGTGTTTGATTTGCAGGAATATGAGAACAGAAGAATCCTAAAAGGCATGATCAAATCAAGGTTGAAATAAATACAGAGGTAAGATTAAATCATTATCATGTAACTTATGATCTTTGCCTTGTTATTTGTGCTTAGAAATGAAAAAAGGTTGAGTGGATTATAAAATTTCTATATTTCCTTTTGGAAATCTAAACCAGAATAAAAAATCCTCCACTTTTTTTATGCTCCATTCCTATAAATTTAATGGATGAATAGTGCCAAACAAAGTAAAATTTCTTATTCCTAACGAGATTTTTCCTCCAATATTTATATAAATTAAAGAGGCCCTTAGGTATTGGCACGGGAGCCTGATCACCACAACTTTAATCGTTTTTCTTTTTGCATAAACGTTACAATCTCCGATTCATAATAAGTGTCGTAGTTTGTAAAACTAATCTCAATTTAAAACTGACAACTTATTATGGATCGGAGGTGAGTAGTAAGCATGCTAAGATCATCGTAGAGTTAGTACAGTTGTATAGTTATGACTTGCTGCCTCGATTAATTGATGCATAGTCGTATAGCTCCAGGGTTACTATATTGGTCATAAACTGGTGAGGTCAGTTTAGACAAAATTTGTTTCTTCTCGACGAAGGATTAGTACGTAGGCGTCGCTTTCGGTATTAAGGTGGCAACAGCACCAAAGCCCGATTTTAAAGCTCGATCCAGATCGCTAATCATGGCAATGGCATCACCCGTCCCGGCCTTCCAGCTCTGCTCCTAGTCCTCCTGCTTTCAACCCAGATTTTGTAACCGGAACCATTAACATATGCTGTGCGCGGCAATCTCGAGGCCGGGGCGGCGCACATCGGACGGCGGGGAGCGGCGGCCAACGGGGGGTGGACACGCTGTGGGGGGGGACAGCAGTACTACGTCGCTGGCCGGCAGGCACGATCTCGGCCGGATCGCGCCTTTTGCGGTCACCTGCTCCCCCACTAGCTCCGAAAGGCCTGGCCTGGGCACCGCCATTTTTGGCATCTCCCACCGCATGTGCTCTCTCTCTCTCCCGCGCCGGCCGGCCGTCTCTGCTCTGCCCGGCAAAGGGAAAGATGGCTATGATGACGAGCTACCGCGTAGCTCATTCGGTTTTCAAAACAAAACATAGTACGTAGCTAGAGTAGCGTTATCTGCCGTTCCATTGGTCGGCTAGGTAGCTGCACGGGTAGGAAAATGCGATCCGTGCACGATTGGAATCATACTCCTACTCACTTCGTTTCTAAATATAAGATATTTTACTATTTTTCTTTTCATTCGTCTATATATATTTTAGTGTAATGTTAAAATTAATCTTGCACTAAAACATATCTACATACGGATGGAAAGAGAAATGATAAAATAAACGAAGGTAGTATGTGTGAGGTGATGATGGTGAGTAGGAGAGACATTATACATGTATGGTCTTCATTGGATCGATCAGAGTATAGTATAGGGTACGTAGCGTAGGTTCGCTGCAGGCTAGCTAGGAAGATAGAAAGGGCGAGGTGACTGACTGACAAGCTAGTAGTGACCGGTCGTTTGTTTGTATATCTACTAGCAACCTAGGGTGCATGTTCGGTACGTACGGACGGAGCGGCTAGCTCAATATTTTGTAGTAGTTAGATCTTGTATACTTTTTTTTGTAAAGAACGGAGAGGATGCTAGTAATTAAGTTTACTCGATAAGGAGTTTAATTAATCAGTGGTTTACTCGATAAGGAGTTTAATCAATTAGTGGTCCACCCGCCCGTAAGTGCTGTAAGCATTAGTCCGATTGTGGTGCGTGCATGAACCACGCATGCATACACGCAGCTAGCGTTAGTTATCTATCTATCGAACAGCTAGCGTGTGTTTGGTTCATAGATCAAAGTGGATGGAGTGGGATGGGTCCTGATTCTGTGGATGGGATGGTCCACATAGGGTGATCCTATGTTTTGTTTGGTTCAAAGGTTTGAGGGATCGGATGAATTGTGTTTAGCTTCTAATATGGAATAGCAATCTGTTAACTGTAATTAGCTTAACCAAANACATGTCGTGCACTCGATCGCATCCTCACGGCTTACCTCCGAGTGTCACTCCGCGATCGAGGCCGCGCCGGCTGATCGATCGTATCGTCGACGGCGACGACGCTTGCAAGCGAGCGAGCGAGCGGTAGAGGGCGACGCGCACCTTATCTCGGTCGAGAGCGGGGCCACGCGAGAACGCACACGCATGGTCGATTTCTTTTCGCCACGAGCCCACGACCGATGCGTGGGCAAAGATTCTTCTTACCTGCCGATGTTTCCTCCTCCTCCTATCCTTATCTATGGCGAGGCTTCCACTCTCGAACACGCAAGTACGCAACCAAGTAGCAGTGTTCTTTTTCAGGCAACAACGTGGAGTGAGAGCGGCGTTTTGGAGGCCCGAGCAACAACAGAGCTTGTGTTTTGAACAATTCAAAACTGGTATTTTAAAATTTTATTAAAAAAATTCGAAAAAATAATCCTACATGTAAATGATGTTGAACTCTACCAAGTTTCAAAAATATTACGTATGATGTGTAACTAACTTGTAGCTAGAGAGGTTAAATTTTGACGACCGAGCTAAAAGAATTACGAAGGTGGCCCTTTTTTTTTTTTGAGCTTAGCCCTTATCTGTGCGTAGTTGTCTTTTTTTTTCTTTCTCCAATTGATGATTTTCATAAGGAATTTGAAGGAAAGGAAATATGACAAATGCCCATAAAGTGTACACCGAGATTGTGTATTTCACATGTGGTGACTTTAATAATCCCAAGATCTCTCGGCTGACTGTACTCATTATTAAGATTGTTTACGCGTGTGTGCCAAATTGGAGGCCTTTCAGGTCCACCGCGACGTGCTCTAGCCGCACCATCCCAAGTGGCCTTGTTCGCAGCAACGACGCGGGTGGCTATGCTAGGAAGCATCGACGCGAGCTTGATGGAGAAGGATATGGTCGCGTTCTACATCTTAGATCTAGGGTTTTTTTTTGTTACTAAAAGTGAAGGCTTGGTTGTAAATTTTACTTCTTGTAATGTCCTCTATGTAATTTATGCTCCCGCCACTCAGATGTAATGCAGTATCTAGATCCTTCGGGACCCCCCATGTTTAAGCTAACTTTGACGGTTTTCCGCCTTGTAGCATTTTTGTTTCCTTGTGAACATATCCTTTTGGACACATGACAACAAGGCACATGCACTACTAGGGAATTGCTTATAGCAGCACACGTTACCGCCGGCTGTTTGTAATTTTTTTCGCCGGTGGTAAGTTGTGATCGGCCGGCCTAAATTTACCACCGGCGGTTTGGGCCAAAACAGCCAGGGATAAGCCACATAGCGCCGGCGGGAGGGAACTTGGGCCGCCGGCGGTAACGTGGGCCGCGGACCCCAGGCTGGGCCTCAACTTACCGCTGGCGGTTTTGCCACAAACCGCCGAGGGTAACCCCTCGTACCGCTGGAAGGAAGGATATGTAACCGCCGGCGCTAAGTGGGCCCAGTGCTGGCCCTGTCCGGCTCAGATTTACCCCGGCGGTTAGGCAAAAACCGTCGGCGATATTTCGTTTCCCCTGGCGGTAAGATGGGAACCGCCGGCGGTAAATGGACTTACCCCCGGCAGTTTGGGGTGAAACCGCCGGCGGTAATCCTGGCATCTATTATTAAGCTCGACCAGCCACTTCTCCCCACCTACCAACTCACTCTCTCACTCACTATCCATGGAGCTCGACCAGAGCTCATTTCCCCACTACTTCCCACCTATTTTGGCTTATTTAAGCACTTAATTAAGTTCCACGTATTGAGAAAATTTTGCTCCCCTCACTTTGCACTATATAGCTAGCATCTAGATCTAGATCTAGATCTACATCTCCCCACCCATTTCCAATCCCTTTCTCTCTATTTGTAGATCTAGATCTAGCTTACTCTCTTCTGTCGACGTGTGGCTTCTCCGGTGCTCTAGCGTCTCCGGTGCTCTGGCGTGGACCTCGCGTCAGGTAACTAATGAGTGGAAAGAATGTGCATGCAAAGTCGCGGTCACTTGTGGCGAAAAACGGTTTCCATGCATATGTGGACCGTTGTGCATTTGTTTTGATGTTCAGGTACATTGAGTTGCCAATGTTTTGCCGGAATGTTGATTAACTTCCGTTCCGGCGATTTTCTGGCACTCCGGCATGACCATTTTAGCAAAGGTCATGCCGAATTTTTCCGTGAAAACCGAGACGATGATGGGTCTCTAATCGATTCTCTTGTGTCGTGCAGGCTACGATGGTCATCGAGATGAAGGAAAGCGTCGTTGATAGATACGTGGAACGCGCGACGGCCGACATGTATCGAACTAAGCGCATGCATATAAAGTGTCCTTGTCGAAGATGCAAGCTAGTGTCATTGTTCGACCCCATTTCAGGCACTGTGAATGAGCACCTGCTTAGGTTTGGTTTCATGGAGGGCCATACTCAATGGATGAGTAGCGACGATGAAGGTGATGATGATGAAGGTGATGATGATGATGACCACGACGAGGAAGCGGATGCTACATACGACAATGAAGATGAGGTGGGAGGGGATGTCGCACGCGTTGATGGTGAAGAAGGCCGGGAAGAACATGCAGACGATGAGGACCTGAGTAGGAATACCCCGCTAACCGCGGCCGTGCAGGACCCTCATGTTCAAGAACTTCTTCTCAGCAACACATCGGCCGATAGACGGAAGTCTAAGCTGGATCAACTGGAGGTAGACTCGAGAACTCCGTTGTATGGCCCAGCTAGCGGGACGGAGGAGAGCCGTCTGAGAGCAGCTCTCGATATTCTGGAGATGAAGGCAAAACACAAATGGTCAGATACAAGCGTGGACGACCTCTTCGGATGGATGAAGACGCACTTTCCTGAAGGTAACACGTGTGCCGGTAGCCTAAATGAGGCAAAGAAAATCGTGTACCCTCTCGATTTACCGCACAAGAAATACCACGCCTGCATCGGTGACTGTGTAATTTATCGAAATGAGCACGCCAACCTCGATACATGCCCAGTGTGCGGCGAATCTCGATACAAGAGAGGGACGAGAAAAGCTCCTCGAAAAGTTGTGTGGTACTTCCTGCTCAGGCCCCGTCTCCAGCGATACTTCGCGGACCCCAAGGAAGCTAAGCTCATGCGCTGGCACGCGGAAAGGAAGGAGGCGGTGAAGAAGGATCTGGATCGGGTTGAAAACCCAGTGCTGACACACCCTTCGGATGCAAGCCAGTGGAAGGCATTAGACGGTGAGTATTACGAAGAATTTGGAAAAGAAGCAAGGAACATCAGGTTGGGTGCGAGCACCGACGGGCTCAATCCGTTTGGCAACCAGAGCAGCAAGCACAGCACTTGGCCCGTGTTTGTATGGATGTACAACCTCCCCCCATGGCTATGCCTGAAGAAGAAGTACATACACATGAGTATCCTAATCCAAGGGCCGACGCAGCCAGGGAGCGATATCAACCTGTATCTCGGGCTATTGAAGGAGGAGCTAGATGGTTTGTGGGAGGAATGGATAGAAACTTGGGACGCCTACGGTCAAGAAACTTTCCGTATGAAAGCTGCACTGCTCACGACAGTGCAGGACTATCTCGGATACGGATATATCGCGTGCCAGGTTTGCCACGGACACAAGGCATGTGTGAGGTGCATGGAAAAGACAGACCCCATTTGTACAGCTGAGTAAGGATGGGTCTTCGAAAACCGTCTACATGAGGCATCGAATGTGGCTACCCGAGAATGACCCGTGGAGGCAGCGTGGAGATCTGTTCAATGGGAAGGATGAGCCCGAAACAGCTCCACGTAAGCGTAGCGGCGAAGAGATCGATACTCTGTTGAAAAACTGGAAAGACTGCCCTCCGTCGGGTAAGATAAAGAAGCAAAAGCGGAAGAAAGGAGATAAGAAGAAGAAAAAGGATCCTGGGCCGCTCTTGGGGGTATGGAAAAGGAGGTCCGTGTTTTGGGACTTGTCGTACTGGAAGATCCTCGGTACGCCTCATTGCCTTGATGTCATGAATATCACGAAGAACATCTGCGAGAGCTTGCTTGGCACTATGCTCAACATGCTCAACACCAAAGACGGGTCGAAATCAAGACGCGACCTGATGGCCCTGAATATCAGAAAAGAGCTTCACTTGGATCCGGATGAGGAGACGGATAATCGCAAGCGCAAAAGGGCGGCTAAGCATAGCGAAACTCCTCGCCCCTCCTGCTTCACTCTAACTCCTGACGAGCTCGAACAATTCATCAACTGCCTCCTACGAGTCAAATATCCTGTAGGCTACGCGGGGCTGATTCGCAGATGGCTGGACCCGACGAAAAAAATATTCAGCGGGATGAAGTCTCATGACTGTCATGTCATGATGACGCAGATACTTCCGGTTGCAATACGTGGGATAATGGAACCGCACGTTCGTGCAACGTTGACTGGCCTCTGTAGCTTCTTCGACGTCATCACTCGGAAGTCGATAACCGTCAAGAAACTTGGGAGGCTGCAGGAAGAGATCGTCACCATCTTATGCGAGATGGAGATGTACTTCCCGCCCGCATTCTTTGACATCATGGTCCATCTGCTGGTGCATATAGTAGACGATATCGAGGATCTCGGGCCGGCATTCCTTCACAACATGATGGCGTTAGAAAGAATGAACGGGTTCATCAAAGGATACGTTCGTAACAGGGCACATCCGGACGGAAGCATCGTCCAAGGCTTTCTCACCGAGGAGTGCATCTCTTTCTGCAAGAATTATCTAAACGAGGATGACCCACGTCCGCTTGGTTTGCCCGCCAGCAAGCACGCTGGCAGGTTCGATGGAGTAGGCCACGATACTGGCAAGAGGGAACTGGACGTGGATCAAGATGGTAGAAGAACAGACTTTAACAGGGCCCACTTAGTAGCGCTACAGCACATGACCGATGTCGAGCCTTGGGTGGAGGAGCACATAACCATGATCAAAAACACCGCTGACAGGCCGATGACGGAAGAAGAGGTATTTAGAGCTCACAACTCCTCTTTCGCGCGCTGGTTCAAAGACCAGATTGATGCCAATCCCCCGCCAATGACAAGCAATGCAGAAAAAATGCTATTGTCCTTGTCTTATGGGCCCGCGCCCAACCTCATGACTTATCAGAAATACGACATCAACGGTTACACATTTTATACGGAGGAGAGAGACAAAAGAAGCGACTACCAGAACTCGGGTATGACGATGGAATCATACATGGGTGAAGAGAAGAAAAGATACTACGGAAGGATCGAGGAAATCTGGGAGCTCGACTACGTCGGGGAGAAGCTAGCAATGTTCCGTGTCAGATGGGCTACGGACGTCACAAAAGAAGACGAGTATTTCACAACCATGCGTATGCCCGACAAATCCAAGACCAAGAACCCCACCGCGCAAAATGAGCCATGGATACTGGCTAAGCACGTTGAGGAATGCTTCTTCATAACCGACCCGTCTAGGCCCAGCCGTGTTGTCGTAAGGAGAGGCAAAAGGGCCCTCGTCGGAATGGATGGAGTCGCCAACGAGAAAGACTTCGACGGCCTCGTCGGAGACCCAATGATGGAAGAAACCGATGAAGACGATAAAATATACAAACTAAGAAGAACAAGGACGACGCTATCTAGGTCAGGTCTTCCTCCGTACACAAGAAGGAGTCACGACGAAGATACCGGTGGGGTCACAAAGACTAAGCGGAAGGGCAAGCAGAATAGAAGAGTGTGATCAAGAATAGCATTGTGTATCTAATAAATATATATTGATGTATAAGTAACATTCGCAAACTCCTATCGATGGCGACTCGGAGTAGTAGTTACTAGTGTAACTCAAGTGAAGACAACTCTTGTATATATATGTGCTATTTTTTGATAGTTTTAATGACTATTAATGCAGAAAGAAAACAATAAAATGTGTGCTATTTTTGATAGTTTTAATGACTAAGCGAGATGCATGTGTGCAGGTCTCTCACGAAAAAAAAAGCAGATATCTAAACCAAAAAAACAAACACAGCAGCAAAAAAAAAGGGGTCAATTTAGCCCCGACGGTTTGTCACAGAACCGCCGGCGATAAGCACACGTGGTCTCACCCGTAAGTGGAACATAACTTACCGCCGGCGGTTCATCCTAAACTGCCGGGGGTAAGTTATGTTCCACTTACGGGTGGGACCCGCCCTAGTGGACTTTGCCCCAAATCGACGCGCGCACGAGCTCCAAATCGACTTTGCCCCCAAATCGAACTCTTCTCACCCCGCCGTCCAGCAGCTCCCCGCCATCGCCGAGTTCCCGTCGCCGTCGGCCCCCTCCTCCGTCCGTCCCGGTGAGCCCCTCCCTCCCTCTCTCTCTCTCCCCTCCCTCCCTCTCTCCCCCCTCGCCCTCGCTCCCGCCGATGCCGTGTAACCCTAACAGCCTCCACCTCGCAGACGCCGTCGACCGCGTGGAGGAGCTCGTGGGCAGAGCCGCCTCGCAGACGCCCACCTCGTAGATGCCGTCGACCTCGCCCTCGCCCCCTCGAGGACCCGCTGCAGGTACGCGCCTTCTCTCGAATCCTCACCCTGCTGTACCTGCTGTAACTACACATCAGTGTTACCTTAGTGAGCAAATCGAAGAGATCTACTGCACAATAACCAACCAAAGTATTTTTGGAAAACCGATTAGTCTGCAAAATTGTGTGGAAAAATTCAATGTCAACAGACTGAAATGTCGTCTTGAGTTGCAGCTAAAATAATCTTCAAAAGCTTTCTGTCAGTATATTACTTATGTTGAAGTGTTGAACCATATGTATGTGGAATGCTCACAAAGGAAAATACTGGAATGTAGGAACACCATTAGATGCAACTGACTGATACTGCTGACTATTGTACTAGAATTCATTAATATTTATGAGATAATGCAGCGGTTTTGTCCCATATTGTTAGCTTCAGTTTCTTGTCGTCGACAGTGAGAAACTTGATCTTAAAATCCACTCCTGGAAATTGTTGTGAAATGAAATAAAATTCTGACATATTAATGACAGGGAATGCAGCATAAAGTGTACAATCTATTATGAATAGCAGTGGGCTGCTGTGAATAGCAAATGGCTATTATGAATAGCAGAATAGCAGTGGGCTGCTGTTACAAATATTGAGTTCATTATTATGGTGGCTGCTGTGATATATGTCTCTACAGGTACATTGAGTGCCAAGTTATCGCCGGAATGTTGATTAACTTCCGTTCCGGCGATTTTCTGGCACTCCGGCATGACCATTTTTAGCAAAGGTCATGCCGAATTTTCGCCGTGAATCAAGTCTTTTCTTCTTGCATGTGAAGTGCTAGGTACAGCTAGCCATGTCGAATTCTCAGCGAGACTTGGATATAGTCATCTCTTCTCAGCGAGACTTGGATGAGCACTATCGGCTCATGGCCTCGAAGCAGCAGCCGGAGGAGAATTCAGGAGGCAGCGACAGCGACGAGACCACCGATGATGACATGGGAGATGATGAGGCCACCGATGATGTCGGTGATGAGAGGGCCGGAGATGCCGAGACCACCGACAGTGGTGCTGCCGGCGATGCGGAGCCCAAGAAGCAACGGAAGCAGCGGCGCCCAAACAGGGTCGGTGCCACAAAGGAAACATTCTTTGCGGTGAACCCGCAGACCGGTCTTCCTACGCACCCCCCGGAGCTGGCGAGGGGGTACGGCCTCCAACTGGGAGCAATCCTTCAGGACGTCGTTAGTGTCAACGAGACGAAACTCCGAACCAAGAAAAAGGAACATCGGCGTCGCCAACTCCTTGCGCGGCTGCACTCGCGGTACCAGTTCCCTGAGCCCTACGATAATGAGGATCTCGAGGGTAACATCGTGAACAAAACAGCACTCGCCAAGTTCAGCAAGAACCTCAGCGGTTATAAAACCATGCTGAGGGGGTTTATTGGTGACAACGAGACTTGGGAAACTATCCATTACCACTTCCCGCGGATGACGCCGGAGGAGTATAAAAAATTCCTTGAAAACGAGGAGCTAGAGTTCACCAAACGGCAATCGGTCTGGGGGAAGAGCCTGGCGGATAAGAACATCGGTCACCACGGTCTCGGTTGCCGTGGCTACGAAGGCAAGGAGCCGATATGGGAGAAGGAGGACAAGGCCTACAGGGACGCTGGCCTCGAGAACCCTTACGACAAGTACAAAAACAAGCTATTCAGACAATTTGTACAGTCCCGGTACCGTAAAGAAATGGGTGGCAAACGTGTCACGAAACCTCAAGTGGTGGTGGGAGTTGACTTGGTCACCGACAAGAAGGTGCAGGATCTTGAGAAGGCAGTGGTAAGCAATTTACCAGCTAATCAATTTGCTACTGCTCACCAAGTCCATTACATTCTAAAATTGTTCATGTTAATTCTGGCAGCTCACCGAAGAAGCAGTCGAATCTGGCTCCTCGTCCCAGACGTCGACGAGCAAAGTCCCATGGGATACACCTTTTATCAGGGGCCTGAACACCGTGAAGACATCTTTCGGCTCTTTCACATGCAACGGCTTGACCAGAACTTGGTCCGCCTGGTAACTCTCAGCATGGAGCACGATCTCATCGTGGAGAAAACCCCGGGCGTCGCTATCATGGACCCCTTCTACATGACTCCAGGTACCACCGCGAACGAACAGGCGTTTCTCGCGATGTATGTCAAGGATTTCTTGGTGGCAAATAAGGATAAGCAATGCTTTCTCATACCATACTTCCCCGAGTAAGTATTCGGTTGCTAAAGTACCCGTTATTACATTCTTTCGTGAATTTCCTTAATAGCTGAGGATGATGGTTTATTTCCAACTCTTTTGCGCAGACTCATGTACTGCACCCTCATCATCTTTCACCCGTATCATTCCAATGCCATCTATCTCGACTCCGGGCGTGACGAGCGGAAAGACTACACCGAGGTCAAGTCTACTCTTGATAAAGCCCTCAGCGGCTTCATAGCCGAGGTTGGCAGCAGCAAACTCAGGCAAGAGAAGAAAGTTAAAGGCTGCTATGTGTCCAACCACGTGACTAATTTCCCCTGCCTCAAGCAATCGTCATCTGACAATGGGATGGAAGCCTGGTTTGCCATCCTACAGATGAGGGCAGTTGTAAAGGATCAGCAAGATCTCTTGTTGCCATCCAGTCTTCAGAATAAGGTCAACAAGCTTAGGGACACCACCGATGCAGAAGTGAGAGCCGAGTTCCGTGCCATCCAGCGGTTGATTAGCACAATAATCTTTAGGGGTGCCCTCAAGAGTGGTGGCTTGTTCCACCACAAAGTCATACCAAGTAAAATAGAGATTGAAAACCGCTTACAAGTGAGCCGTGACGAGAGGACATTCAACACGCTGGACGGCGTCCGTCCCTTCCCGCCGAGGGAAACTTGAGTCAAAAACTTGTCTCCTGCAAATGTTAGTCATAAAATTACTTAAGTATAGCCATTTGATGCTTTTTAATTGTTTGCATAACTATATGTTTTCTATCTATGAATGTGCTAACAACTTACATTTCTTTCTTGTTTGTGAGTGCAGATGGCGTATGTAGTGTTCCACGGCAGGGTTCGCGGAGTCTACCACGACTGGGAGAGTTGCTGGAGGCAGGTCCACCGTTTCAGCGGCAACAACTACAAGGGGTACGCCACTTTGGAGGAGGCGGAAGCTCAGTATGCCAACTTTCGAGCGCGACAGAGGAGGGAGACTTGGAGGACCCCCTTCGTCGTGATGATGCTTGCCGCCACCGCCTCCCTAGTCTTCTATCTCATTGTTGTTTTAGCTAAGTCATGCAACTCCGGATCGAGAACTACTTGTAGTGTTTGCTAGTACTTGGACTCTCTATTTGTGTAATCCGTACTTGGGAGTCGAAGTTTGAACAATATGGTCGACTTTGTTATTGATGAACACTTTGGCTACTTTCCTGTATCTGTTATATATATTGCTGTAATTTTTTTCCCCTGTAATTGTTACCGCCGACAGTTAGTGATAAACAGCCAGTGATAAAACATTTACCCCTGGCAGCAGAGTAAACCGCCGGTGCTATCATCGTTTATCCCTGGCGGTTTTAAAACCGCCGGCGGTAAAGAGTATCCCGGCGTTTGGCATAAATAGCCGGCGCTAACCAGGCTTACCCCCGGCGGTTTGAAAACCGCCGGTGGTAAGGTATTACCACAGGCGAGGTGGTCGCCGGCGGTTTGCAAACCGCCGGGGATAACCTAATTTTGGCCGCCGGCGGTAAGGTTTCCCTGGTAGTGATGGATGCTCGAAGAGCTTTCTTGTGCTGAGAGCTAAGCAACGACAACAAAATGCCAAGTTGAGCATTTCTGTCCATAGGAAATCATATATAGGAGTGTAGGCATGCATTAATACCCTATGTCATTGCTTCAAAGTACAACTAAGCTAGGATGCACTGTTAATTAAGTGCCATTTGACATGTAAACAACAAAATTCACATATTACAGCTAAATTCCGACGAATAATTGTATGGGATTCTCGTGTTCCAAGCGTCGAACTAATATATAAATAAATAAAAGAAGTACATACTAGAATACAATATCCTCTTGTCGTGATGTTCTCTCTCTCAAGAGATCGTGTGGCACGTCGACTGATAATTCGGTGATCTAATAAATAGAAATTCAATGATCACTGTCGACAACAACCTCACCTTGTCTTATCGTAGCAATAAATCAACGAAATGATTAGCATACAATGCATTTTCTTATTTGATCTGTGGATAGAGGAAGGGAACCGAGCAATGATGTTGTCATACGGATAAACTGGGCCCCGCCGGTCAGTGAGAAGGCGCCAGCAGCCAACAAACCAACCAACCAACTGCTGAAGCTGCCCACTCCGGCAAGCAACTGGCCGTGGACACACCCCTCCTTGGCTCCGGCGTCCGATCGCCATTCCGCGCGGCTCCTGAGCCATCCTTGCCTTCAAAGCCACTGCTTCCTTGCCGTGGCGGCTTGGCCTACTTAAGCGCGCACCTCCGCTGCTCGTACACTCGCAGGATCACCTGTTGGAGCTTCTTCCTGAGCTGACCTGGTTGGTGCTGGGTAGAGGATTCATGGTGAGAAAATTGCTAGTAAACGACTTGATCTTTTTCTGTGCACCTATCTCTGTATCGGATTCTCCGGGTTTTGTGTTTGGGTTCTTGGGCTGGGTGTGCAGGCAGGTTGTTCGATGGAATGCTCGAGAGAGTTGGTTGGTTATCTATTTTTGTTAGAACAATCCGGTAGTGTCTGTGTGCTTCCGTCGGCTCGTTCCTTAAGGCCATCTGAAAATCCATCTCGTGTTTCCATTTAACGCCTGTTTAGTTGCGAAAATTCACAAACACATAACTGAAATCGAATTAAGTAGCTCATAGTCATTGTTTTTGCTTGCCGTTGTCTATTTTGTACTATTTCTTTCGATTTTCTAATGGCATCACAGCTTTTAATATGAATTAATTTCAGGTTTTAATGGCTTGTGCGTATGCATTTCCAGCCAACTCAATCGACCTCCCATAATTTCAATCTCATTTTATTTTTTGTTCAACAGAGACACAAGCTACTACAATAGTGTTGTTTACAAGTTGAAGCGTATGGGTTCCAAAGAAGTGTTCCTTCCTACCATCTCATGCTTGCTGGTCCTACTCTGCACGGGCTGCAAATGCCTAGCGTCAGAGTTAGAGGCGACACAGACGGCCACCCTCAAGGTTGATGCCTCATCACAGCTTGCTCGAAAGATCCCAGACACACTGTTTGGGATGTTCTTTGAGGTGAGAAACTAGTTCGTTTGATTTATACCAGTTTATGTTTTTTCATGGTACATCTCGAGATTACTCAAGTTTCATCGGATGCTCGGGAGTTACAGCAACCCAGACAATACATGTTCCATTATATTCTCATATTAACTACCATGGCTAATGTTGTAGGAGATCAACCATGCAGGAGCTGGTGGCATATGGGCAGAACTTGTTAGTAATAGAGGTATTTCATTATTGTTGATTGTGCTCAAAGCCGTTGGAATATAAAAGAGGCATAGCAGAAGATGTTGAATAGAAGCATATAGTTATCCCCCTTTATTTTTTCTGAAGCTGGTTGCTCTCCATGCTGCTTTTTAAACTCAATTCTGTCTCGCCACATATCTGTAAACACATAATTGTTTAATTAAATTCAAAAATGAGAATTGATCCCGAGCACATGTCTGGAATAGAAGAACCGAGGCTTTTTCCTATGAAATATTGTCCATATCCGAATATTAGTGAAATCATTGAACCTATTTTTGTGCTTCAGGTTTTGAAGCTGGAGGACTCCATACGCCATCAAATATTGACCCGTGGTCTATAATTGGAGACGACTCTTCAATATTTGTGGCGACTGATCGTACATCATGTTTCAGTCGAAACATTATTGCTCTTAGGATGGAGATTCTCTGCGATGACTGCCCAGCTGGTGGCGTTGGCATTTACAACCCTGGGTTCTGGGGCATGGTATGATATGATTTTAAGTTGACCATAATTTGATCACCTGTATCAGCATGCAAATTATAGGTTGATGAACAATATACTTGATACCAATGTATCACTTGATAGCAATGCGGCCTCATGCAGAATTTTTATGTGTCTCCTTTTGTCTGTCTTGCAAGGCAGCTAGCAGTATTTTGACCTCCTTGCATTTTGTTTGGTATAATTTTTAGGTAGTGTAAGCTTTAATATCCCAAGTTCCCAACATAGGCGAATATCAAGTGCATGTTTGAATTTCTTAACCTTTCTATCTTTCTTATCCAATTTAGTAATTACCCTTACCATTTTATTTTTCAGAACATAGAAGATGGAAAGACCTACAATCTAGCTATGTATGTTAAATCAGCTGAAGCTGCAGAATTGACAGTTTCACTAGCAAGCTCTGATGGGCTGCAGAAGCTAGCTTCAGTTACTATACCGTTAGTATCATTTTTCTCAATGTTTGGTCAGGAGTAGGATGACATTGTTTCAGTTTGTTTAAAGGATTATGTTGTTTCAGAGTTGCTGGCACTTCCAACTGGACAAAAGTGGAGCAGAAATTGACTGCTAAAGGAACAAACAGAACCTCAAGACTTCAGATAACATCTAACAAGAAGGGGGTTGTATGGCTTGATCAAGTATCACTCATGCCTTCAGACACGTTTAAGGTATATTATATTTCTATGTTCTTGATGTTGACAAGAACTGAAAGCAGACGGAGATCCAAGGCTTTAGAAAACTGAACTATACATCAATTGAAGAGCAAACTCTGACACAAAGCACTGATCTGTTGTCGTAAACTTTCACCTGGCATTGGCAAAAAATTCTGCTGCCGGAAACATGATAGGTTTGATAGCCCTAGATATAAGTCATAATAATATTGACCTAGTATTGAAAATTTATTATTTGTCATTAATTCTTAGCGTTTGTTTGGTCTGATTATCTTGGTTATGTTGAATTTCTTGCGTGGGGCATCCTTGTCTGGCGAGTCCATTGCAATTCTCATACTAATGTGGGATCACATTTCTATGGTCTAAAAAAAATTCAAGTGGCGAGCCTACAGTGCTACACTTATTATGAAATTTGGTCACAAATCAAGCAGAACCAAGTGTGGAATGTTACATCGTTTTTTTTGCGGAAGCACTCTGTGTTTTAAGTGGATACTCTGTTGTTGACTTTATATATTTTCCAGGATATCGGAAAACACTCTTGATACATGTTTGTAGTGCCTGATCATGTTTTTGGTGCTTGAGTTTTTTCTGAATATGTAACTACCTTTTTTTTATGATGCAGGGACATGGTTTTCGTACAGAATTGATATCAATGCTTTTGGATCTAAAACCACGATTCTTGAGATTTCCTGGTATGGTCGCCTGAGTCTTGTCTAATTTGTGCTTAGTTTATTGGGGGCTTCACACTAATGTCTAGACTCGTACAAGATAATTTGCTGGATGGAATATTTTCTCATATTGCTTTAACCTGATTATCTTTACATTCAGATCAGAACAGAGACCTAGCTGAACTGATATCCTATTTTGTCCACAGTTAAAGAAATTCACTGAGACGATTGACGACAACGCCTAGTGTGATGTTTAGCCAAAATATGAGAGAATCAGATGTCATTGTTTTTTTTTAGTTAACTAATATATCTCAGTACCATATGCAAGTTACATTAACTGACTAAAGTTTCATATGTTCGCAGTCGAATATGTGCTCTGACAATTCTAGTTAGATATCTTCTTCCGTGTGATAATGTGTTCCTTTATCTAATATAATACTCCATTAAAATGAACTGAACGGGTCCCAAACTAAGTTTGTAAAGACTATCTGATTTTTAGTATTTTTATTACTTTTACATGGTTTACTTGGAATGTATTATAGGTGGCTGCTTTGTTGAAGGCGACTGGTTAAGAAATGCATTCAGGTGGAGGGAATCTATTGGTCCATGGGAAGAGAGGCCTGGACACTTCGGAGATGTTTGGCATTACTGGACTGACGATGGCCTTGGATATTATGAGTTTCTTCAGGTACCAGCCAAGTAGCGAACATGATTTCACCTTTTTCCTTTTGTATTCCCTCTGTAAGCGTAGAGCTCCTAACCACATACTCCTTTACAAATCCATATCAAAGCTTTCTGAAGACCTGGGTGCTGCTCCAATCTGGGTATTCAACAATGGTAAATATCTTCACATTTTATAATATCAATGATTAGCGGTATTTGCCTCCTTAAACACTGGAGTTCTCTTTTTTAAATACCAGGAGTCAGCCACCATGATGAAGTTAATACTGCTGCTATTGCCCCTTTTGTAAAGGTATTGCTGAAATTCTATTTCATTTCTAACAGGATAGATACATAAGTGTATGATGGATACTTCTAACTCTTGAATGAACTGCAATTTGCAAGTAATAATAACTGAGCACTGCCATGGTGCATCAAAACGTGAGCAAAGTACTTATTTGTCCAACCTTCTCCAAGGACCAGCTTCTTCCATTTATATCATTTATTGTCGTGGTACTGTAGTATTCATAAAAACATCAAGTGATACCCATCGTGTTTCCATGAGTTAGATGTTTATCAAATCCCATCTACAATATCCCAACGTATTTTCTTTGTACAGGATGTATTGGACAGTCTAGAATTCGCAAGGGGGAGTGCAAACTCAACATGGGGCTCTGTTAGAGCTGCAATGGGGCATTCAGAGCCGTTCCCACTCAAGTATGTTGCAATTGGAAATGAAGATTGTGGGAAGCAATACTACCTCGGTAATTTTTTGAACTACCTCTTAATGCAAATATACTCAGCTCTCCTGTGTGTTTTCCGGTGCTTTCCGAACAGTTATTTTGCACGAAAATTAAACCACACTAACGGCCTTGATCAAAGCTGCTAACCCATCATGTGTGCTCCACATGAGAGAGAACTGTGATCACAGAGTTAGTACGGTATAATTTTCTTGCAAATATAACTGCCGGAAAGCACCGCAGCACTTCTCAAAAAATATAGCACTGCTAGCTAAAATAGGACAAGAGGAAACTGGTATCTGGTAAATGTTCCTTTTTAAATTCACCCATAAAGTAGTTCCACCTGATCCAGTGATACTTCTGTATGTCACTTGAGAGAAACCATCTGAAATAACCTTCTAGGTACATGATATTTTTTATTCTGTGGAACAGGTAATTACCTCAAGTTCTACAATGCTATAAGAGAAGCATATCCAGACATTCAGATGATTTCAAACTGTGACGGTTCATCTAAACCACTTGACCATCCTGCTGATCTGTATGACTTCCATGTAAATTACTCGTGACAAATTGGCTCGACTCATTCCCCTGTTAAGATTCTAATTGGTTATCACCACTGCTCTGTTCTTACCTTGAATTGGATTCTGACATGCTGCCTTTTTTATAGGTCTACACCGATTCTAAGACTTTGTTTAACATGAAGGGTACATTTGATCGAACTTCTCGTACTGGGCCCAAGGTATGCCTCAGTATTCATGGTTTACTTATATTTTCTAATTCTGGGAGAAATGCTTGTGAAATGGGACTGATGGCCTTTGAAATGTACTGTTACCACACATTGGTATTGATCTTTCACAAAGTTCAGCACCTCCTTCCTTTCATTAGGGATGTTCTTGCGATATTCATGTCTTTTTTGGGCTGCTTGCTTTATCTTCACTGTTGTTCAGAACTCTGATTCTTAATGAAGATGATGCCCAATGATGATGATGATGAGAAATGCCCATACAACAAACTGTAGGAATTGAGACTTGAACCGGAACCAGCATCTTTATGCATTTCAAATTGAACCGAATTTAACTTAGCTCTAGTTTCCGTGAAGTCATGAAATGCCAACCTTTGAATATAACTAGTGGCCGTGAAAAAAACTTTTATAAAACTTGCATGTCCTAGAAAATCTTGGGCACTTTTTTTATTCTCTCGATTACAAATTAACATAGCTCTCCTGCATATCAACATCCTCTCATCCTTAGACAGTAAATATATCCCTGTGTTTTTGACAATACGAATATTGGATAGGCTTTTGTCAGTGAGTATGCTGTTTGGAGAAGCGATGCGGGTAGAGGAAGTCTTCTTGCATCACTGGCAGAGGCTGCTTTCCTTACTGGACTGGAGAAGAACAGGTGATCTCTCCTTATATTTGTTTCTTGGTCGTTCACTTGTTTGGTCATCGCATCTGAGTTTTCCAGTAAAAATATATATTATCTTTGTTCATCAAGTCATTAGGGTCTCATAGAGTTTGTTCTATTCTTCTAGCAACTACCTATAGATCTGTACTGTGGGTTAGCTGACCTCTTGTTGGTTCTTTGCAGTGATATTGTTCAGATGGCAAGTTATGCCCCACTCTTTGTAAACGACAACGATCAGACGTTAGTGTTGATGGCTATATCATTTTTCCATTTCCTGAGTTCTTATTGATTAATATCACAGTAATAATTTGTGAATCAAACAATCAGGTGGAATCCAGATGCTATTGTCTTCAACTCCTGGCAACAGTACGGAACTCCCAGTTACTGGATGCAGAAGTTTTTCCGCGAATCTAGTGGTGCCATGATTCATCCAGCTACAATCAGTTCCAGCTACTCTGGTTCTCTCGCAGCATCTGCTATCACCTGGCAGGATTCTGGGAATAGCTTCTTGAGAGTAAAGGCAAGTAACATTCCTATGTAGTATCGGGAGGAGGACGTAGATTCTTGTGTTAATGTTGAAAGCTCCTTTGCAGATTGTGAACTTTGGGTCAGACACGGTGAGCCTCACAATCTCTACGACTGGGCTTCAGGCTAGCATCAACGCGCTGGGGTCGAATGCTACTGTTCTGACGTCCAGCAATGTGATGGATGAAAATACCTTCAGTAACCCGAACAAGGTAGTATACCATTTCTGCTTGTGAGTAGGTTGCAGGGTGTAGAGCCTATTGTTGGTTTTGGTATCATTCTCCTGGGAGCTGCTCATCTGAAGCCGAATCTTGCTTATGATGTACAATGCAGGTTGTGCCTGTGACAAGCCCGCTGCGCAACGCTGCAGAACAGATGCAGGTCACACTCGCTGCACACTCCTTCTCCTCATTCGACATTGCGCTGGCTCAGTCCAAGCTTGTCGCGGAGATGTGAAGCAGCCACATGAGGTTAGAGACAGATGGAAACACGGTAAACAGACACGAGGCATGATACACATGTGCAGGAGGTTGTCAGTAATTATCCATGTATCTCGATAAAGCACTGTACAGGATAACAAAAGAAGATACTACATACAGTATATTAACTAAATAAAGGTGATATCAGGCTGATTTGCAGTAAATTTTCCTTGTACATGGCTTTGGATCGATATATGCAGCAACTTCTTCTCATAACTGAAATTGGCGAACTGCGTGCCAAAAAACCAACTTAAGTGACACAAATTAACCAGGAGCAAAAATCAAACCAGTGATTAACGATAAACATGTGCAACGCCTAGCGAGGTAAATTAAGTGACAAGCAGGGGAATAGGAAACCATTTAGAACAAATTTTCGACATTAATAGTGAGAATCGGCGAGGAACGCAATCTGTATTCACTTCAACACAATCTGTATTCCTTTCCACAAAAAAGTTGGGATACAGAGTTTACAGATCGTAGATTACAATTGCTGGCAGTTGAGAGAGACCCTCCTACCCTAATTCGATAGCTAGGTTAGTAGAATGGGAGATTGTAGGCTGAAATAGGCAGGGAGGCCCAATCGGTACCGTCGCTTGGATCTTCAATGTCGTTGAGCGTATTCAAGAAATCTTGTGCTGCTACGTCGTCTGCTCTCTCATCAGCCACCAAGCCTTCCAGTGATGATGTCGCGTGCTCATGATGCTGATGGCCTTCTTTCTCTTCTTGCATCTTGCCTCCGTGTTCCTTCACTGCTGGCTCCTCTTCGACCTCCGGCTCCATGATCATCTTCTCTAACTCTAACCAGCCGTCTTCCTCGTCTTCTCGGATCATGGCGTGGTCCTCCTCTGGCGCCGTTTCAGCAGGCTCGGCCAATCTCTCCAACTTGTCGTCGTTGCCGGCTTCTTCTTGGATGATGCCGTTGTCTTTCTCTGACGGGCTTACCAGATGGGCCTCCAACTCTCTCATGAACTCGTCCATGTCGTTGGTCGGCGCTTCAGCCGCGGGTCGGGGAGGAGGAGGTGCGACCGGCCGCGAGCGAGGTGATATACGAGGACATCGTCGTGGCGTCACTATCGCCCTGGGACTAGGTCGACTAGCCTGCAGCTGCTGAGCCATCGCTGGAAGTGGCACCTTCAGAGGCGCCAGTGTTGGGCGCATCCGCTTGGGGCGCGGCGGCTCGACAACCTGCGGCGCCGGCCTCATGGCCGCTTGCTTCTTGATCGCCTGCTGCTGCGTGATGATCGCGGGAAGAACCGGTTCTTGCCGACGCGGCTGTTGCTGCTGCTGCTGCTTCAGGGCCATGGTAGTCATGGCGGGTTCTTGCATTTGAGGAAGACGATCCCCTGCGATGGATTCTTGGAGCGTGACGGAGCCCTCCTTGGAATTGGGGGAGACGAAGAGCCTGCACAAGACGGTCTCCTCCTCGGCTGATTGGTCCAGGCCGTAGATGCGGAACTCCTCCATCCGCCAGTCCGACTTGCGGCTCTTGTCCTTGTACGTGTATTTGACGGTCTCGTGGCAGCCGATCGGCTCGCCGGCGCTGTTCTTCACGTCCTTCTTCTCGCCCGAGGCGGCCCAGCTGCCGGGGCCGACGCCTGCGTTGCGCGACATCCTGTAACTCTTCCCAGCTTTCTGAAGCTTGCAGGTGGTGAAGAAGAAGCGGTTGTGGGTCTTGGGAAGCCGAGGGTACGCCGCCGCCAGATCCTTGGGCTCCAACTTGTAAACGTCCGCCTGCACATGGATCACCACCCCAGCCGCGTCGGGGAGCGGCTCGCCGACGACATGGCGCCGGAGATAGAAGCCGATCGCCTCCTCAGGCGACGGGTTGAACCGGACACCGAAGCCTAGCGCGCGCAGAGGCAGAGCAGCTGTAGCCATCGGCGGGCGGTGGCAGCGGCAAGTTGTGGAGAGAGAAGAGTTTCGCAGGTACAAGATGCTAGGCACGTTCACCTCGTATCGCATATATATTCACAGCGCAAGCCTAGTAGAATTTGGAATCCGAGTTCATACTCTACTCGGACGAGCACCGCCCCAGATTAGTGTTGAAGGTATAGCTCGGACCTCGGACATGACAGCAGGCAGGACGAACACCAAAAGCAATTAGCGATCAGGCCATGCCTGCCCAGGCTTGGTGCCCTTTTGGGCTCTTTCTGGGCCAGCAGGCGTCTAATACGTACTTGTCAAACCAGCGCACCTATTCTGCTATTGGGCCTGCCTATATCCGTGGCCTGTGGCACCTAGACGCACACAACACACAAAAAGAGACATCGCAGATCGATCGGGAAACTAAATTTTCTCTCAAAAAACAAAAAGCAAAAACTAACCCAACTGCTTTTAAACGTGCGTGCGTTTTCATTTTTTCCTGACCAAACAGATAAAATCAGTATCATGCAAACTTATTTCAAATTTCCAAAAATGCATTGCATTCAAACGAAGCGTTGCGTTTTTAACACTAAGATCTTCAAACTAGATCTCATATGAACGTGTTTCGACAAAATAATAATTCAAAATCAAGTTTGCAGTAAAAACCTGATTTTTCCTCATAAAGATTGTTTTCTCGTAATACATAAAAATCTTCAAAGATAGAAATGAGTCGATCAAAATGTTGTTTTAATCGACATTGTAATGATTGGATATGCAAGTAACTATATAAATTTTCTTTCAATCTATAAAATTCTCAACTTTTTCGAGCTATTCTGCAAAGGAATTTTCATATCACAAATTGCCTTTCGTGATATAAGTTGCATTTTTCGAAATATTTCTCAACTAGTCTATTAGTTTACAAAAAGAAATAATTATCAACTGTATAAACTTGTGTTTATCTAAATAATTCTCAATTTGTCGATCCGTTCTACAAAAGAAAATTTTAACCACAAATTGGTTTTTCGTGATAAAGAGCTGCTTTTCGTAATATTTTTTAAAGCAACTTTGTACTGTAAATTTCAATTTCTATCACAAAAACAACTTTGTATTATAAACTAGCACGAAAAGAAACTTTATAATATAAAATTGCTTTTTATAGAAAAGCAAGTTTGTGATAGAAAAGAAAGTTTATATTACAAACTTGCTTTTCGTGTCAGCTTCTTATAGTATAAAGTTGTTTTTTTATGAAAAAAATTATAGTACAAACTTGCTTAAAAATAATAATTAACGAAACATGTTTGTATTGGATCTAGTTTCAAAGAACTCGTCGTGACTTGCGCAATGGTGAAAACATATTTTGATTTGGACAATCGATTTCGAACTAGGTTGCATGGTGATGACATATTTATGTGTGAAGAGTTTTTTTTGTGCTGCGTGCGCTCTCAGACATGCAAAAGAGTGCGTGCGCCACCAAGTTCTATCCAAAAACTAAAGTTTGCAACTAGTTGCGCAGGCGAGTTTTTTTTTAATATTATTTTTTTTAATCGTAATTCGGAATATATCATGCGGAATGAAACAATTCTAAATCTATTGCGCCGTCGGCCCGCGGCTGGCCGAAACTCGTGTTTCGGCACTCTGTAGGCCGAAAGGAGTGTTTCGGCCAGCTGACGGCCGAAACATCCCAAGGCGGGGCCCGCGCGAGGCCCGCGTCAGAAGCTGGCCCTTTTCGCGTGGTCGCCCAGCCGATTCGAGCGTGTTTCGGCCCCTAGCCGGCCGAAACGTTTTTTTTTTTTGCATTTTGGCCCTTTTTTTGTTTTGGTCGCTATTATCTCCATTTCAGTTTTAGATGCCAAATAAAATTTATAAAATAAAATGTTATATATTTGCGTCCATCAATTCACCCTTACAAATTATTCTCCCGCCATTTTCTCCCGCCCTTCCTGATTCCCGTCATTATCTCCCGCCTTTCTCGTTCCCGCCTTTATTCTCCCGCCCTTCCTCATTCCCGTCATTTTTTTCTCCCGTCGTTCCTCGTTTCCCGCCAATTTTCCCGCCCTTTCACTTCCCGCTATTTTCTCCCGCCATAATTCTTCCCGCCTTTTTCTTCGCTTCCCGGGCTATAAAAGCCGTTGCTCAGTGAGGTTAGTAAGTAGTCTAGCGAATTCACTCATCGATGTCGGGTTTTCCTCCTTACCGTAGCTTTCTTACACATCAGTCTGAGCTCCTACTGCAGACTGAAAAGTATGTCCAGTAGCCCGCTGCGACGAACTACCAGACTGAAAAGTATGTCCAGTAGGCCGCTGCGACGAACTACCAGACTGAAAAGTATGTCCAGTAGGCCGCTGCGACGAACTACCAGGCTGAAAAGTATGTCCAGTAGGCCGCTGCGACGAACTACCCGGCTCCCCAGTAGGTGTAAGAAGTCTAGTATGTGATGAACGAGCAGTCTCCTGTCGTGTGAGACGTGGACGCGGAGCTCCATGACGAGGCACAACGTCTGTATAGCGGGTGCAAGTAAGAACATTGTACACACCTCGCAGCTTCTCCTCGAGACGCCTGAACCAAGATCTATGTTGTGGCGGCGGCGTGAACCCAGCTACATCCCTCTGAATGTCGGCTATCAATTCAGACTGTAATTAAAAAATTACATGTTATGTACGATCAATAAAAAAATGTACGTACGTAACGAGTAATATAGTACTAACCGCATAGTTTCTAGAACCCGCAATACCCTCCAATGGGTATATGTCCGTAATAGAAGGGGGCTGCATCTGAGAAGGCTCAGTCGTTGGCGTCAATCGGAGTCGTATAGACTGTCTATACCTCCGTAGATACTCCTGAAAATCATCCTGTTGAAAGGGGCCATCAGCCTGCCATAGTGTAGTCGTCGCACTCGCCCATTCGTTTATGAATGGCTGTAGAGTCTGAAGCCAAAGCACCAAAGGTTTTTTCGCCTCCTTAACGTCCAAGTCTGAAAAGTAATATTACAAAATTATTTATTAGAAATAGATTCAATGGACAGTTTTATTCATATTAGAAATAATTATAGACTGAAAAATAACTTACCGGTGGATTTCCGGTCGTAGTCGTGGCTGTCTGATGGGAGGGTCCGGTAATTGTCGTCGTGCAAACTGTCTCATCACCCCTCTGCTGCGACATCTCCTCGACCATGACATCAAAAATAATGCGGCTCTGCGTCAACCAGTATAGCTGATCTCTCCTGCATAACTGAGATATGCCGAAGGGGTATCTCGCAACGATCCTCTGGTTATCATATGGCTCCATATGACCTGGTCCTCGCGCAACTGATCAAACTGCATTGTGAATGATGGGTATGAATTCTTCACTTGAACTTGCGCATACCGTCTCTGCAATTTTAACGAATTATTTAGCTTGATGAAATAAGAAATGATACGTACGTAAAGTAAGTACGGCGGTGCAAATTTTACCTCTCTACGTGTCCAGACGCTGCCAACTGTAGGAAAGTCAACCGGATCTGCACCGTTCAGTCTGTAATCCCAAGCCTCTCAGCGTCGACGTCCGGTCTACCAATATGGAATATCTCCCACGACCATAGTTGTAACAGTAGTGGACAACCAAGTAACGAAGATGACGACTTATTCTTCGTGCAAACATTGCATAAAGCTCTGTACATAGCAGCTAACCATAACCATAGTAAACGACAATACTAACCACTTCGGACATGTCTCCTCACCTAAACAAATATATTGCAATCATCAAATACTATATAACTAAAAAATCTTAACGGGATCTCCACCTACAAAATTACATACACCTAAAATAACTCTAATCTCACAACTTATCTAAACAAAATTATACACCTATAACTAATATCTTAATATATATACCACCTAAAATAAATCTAATCTCACAACTTATCTAAACAAAATTATACACCTATAACTAATATCTTAAAATATATACCACCTTCAATAAATCTAATCTCACAATTTATCTAAACAAAATTATACACCGAATTTAAAATAGCTACAAGATTTGGGTTTACCCTTGATGCGTGCAAAATCAGTCGTTCCTGCAGTCAAACTTCAACGTAGCATCACCACCACCGCTGCACCGCTCCTGCTACTCCACCAACAGCACCACATCCCTCCATTGTTGCCCACCATTGCTGAGTACCACCGAAACTAAAACTAGCTCCAAAAACTATCCCATGAACAGATCCGGGATGCCCTTAGCCTCTAGTTTTGATTTGTGGAATAAAATGTATACTTTGCTGGCTAGTTTTAGAGATCAATCAAGGGTTTGAAGGAGCTTTTTTCGGAAGAGAGAGGAAAGGGGGAAAGAGCCAGGAAGGAGAAAGAGAAGGAGAAGAGAGGAGGAAGAAGGGGGGCAGGGGTGCGTCCAGGCCACTTTCGGCCGACAGTGCGCCGAAACGTACCTTTCGGCCGTCCCCCGGCCGAAACGGTGGGGCCCGTCCTGCGCGGCCCGCAGAGCGCATGCAGCTCGGTCTGCTGCTCGACGACAGCCTCCTTTCGGCTTGTAGCGGGCCGAAAGCTATGTTTCGGCCGGCCGCGCGCCGACGGTGCGATAGTTTTCGAATTTTTTCGATCTGCGTAATATATTTCGAATTCCGATTAAAAAAATAATATTAAAAAAAAACTCTTGCGCAGGCACTATCGGATGTACCACTTTTCAGTTTTTACAAATGTGAAATAAATCATGGGCATATGTCATGCTATATTGCTATATCTTGCTTGTAAAAAAATATCATCCAAAAATATGACAATGTGTGGCCTGCACAGAAAAAAAAATGATCTGTGAATAGCACATGATACTATCCACTCAGGTCATTTTGTACTATGAGCTTTTGTGATCGATCTTCGATTCTGGCAGGGAGTTCTTGTTATGTGTCGACAACTTGACATGTCTCATAGTTAGCATCTATGAACATCCTCACGTATTATGATGTACTGGATCCATCTTTTACATGAAAACTATTGTGGAAGGTACATTGTCTCTTGGGATGCAAAGCGATGCCTGATCCGCCTCGCTTCATAGTCAAAAGCAGCCAACTTAGTTGTTGCATATTTTAGCAGTTAGTTGTAGTTTGTGCTACCCCTGATTTTGTAGGCTTATTAGGGACGTCCGTTCCTAATGAGTCTATGGGATGCTTATATTCGTTGATGTGCATGCAAAAAAAAAATATATATATCATTCACGCTTGCCGCTGGCCCAGGCTTTGACGAATTTCTAGGTCCGCCATCCGTTATTATAGATGATTAGTAAACACTTACATATGAGAATAGTCAAACTGCGGCCCCATTTCATATCCCAGCAGAAATACATTTCACATCCCAGCAAAAATACACAATCATGTTGTCACTCCTCGGCCCTTGCTGCACCATGCATCCGAAAGCATCAATAAGGTGTCATTTGATTTGGACTTTCAGAATCAGTACATTACGAGGAAAAAGTATACATACATATACAACAAGAACATGGTTACACGACAGTAAGTTAGGAGTTCATTACATTACAAATTACAATACTGCTAGAAATGTACTCGTACAGAAACAATGTGTTGGGAGTTTGAAACCACTTTGCAAGCAAGAGCCTCGGACAGATTATGAGGGTGAACTGCCATCAGCATTGTTCTTCTTCTTATGATGGAACATTCCTGTGATGCTAGGCAGCATGAAGCTCTTCTTCAACAAAGCTTTGCTGTTCCTCTGATGCCCGCTGCTCTTTTCATTGGCTCTTGGGGCGGAAGCCCTGTGCACGGAGTGGGACGGAGCATCTGCTAGTGATGTCGCTCCCACTGGAGCCACGTAGGGCTCGGCATTTTTGTTTTGTTCTTCCTTCTCTCGCCACCGCTTGAGCTCACTTTCAACCGCCCTTGTTTGCTCCTTCTGCCATCTCTGCCTTCTTTAGCGCCTCCTCTGTCGCCAGTTCCATGTCCTCCATCTCCTTCCGAGCAGCTTCCAGTTTCTTGATTGCCTCATTCTCGCTTGCTCTAACAGCTTCCACCTGGGCCATAGCAGCAGCAACCTTCATCTCAGCCAGCTTCTCTGACTGTTCCACCTTTCGGCTTAGAGATTCAAACTCCTCCTTCGAGATGGTGATATTTGCACCTGGTTCGGAAATTGAAGCACGGGCAGCAGTTGCCCTGTCTGTTAGTTGCCTGATCTGATCAAGAGCCCTTGATTCAGCCGCTTTTGCTACTTCTGCTTCCTTCAAGGAGGACTGTAACTTTTGCTCAGCTTCCACTAATGCAGCACGTGCTGCTTCAGCTTCATCTCTTAACTCAGCTGCGCGCTTCTGCATCACCTCAGCTTCCTGAAGAGCATTTTTTGACTCAGAAGACAATTGCTCGAGAGCTAACATCAGGTCATCAGAAGCTAATGTTGCATCTGCTTCTGTGGCTACTGCTGTCTCGAGATCAGACTTACACTTCTGCAGCTTAACATGGAGGTCTCCTACAATAGATTCAATTTCTGCATCTTTATGTTTCAGCTGATTGTGTTCCTCCTTTACAGCCTGTAACTCCAGCCTCAGCGATTCAACCAAACTGCTAAGAGAAGTTTCCTCTTGTGCAACTTTCTGCAACGTTTCTTTAGCATCATCCAGCTCTGTGCTGACAGCAGAAACAGACTCCAAATCTCGAGCTCTTGCATCTTCAATCTTCTTCTGCAAAGATGCAATCTCAGAATAAGTCGCATCTAGTTTCTCTTGGAGGCTCTTGCAAGCTACAGGATCAAAACCATTTCTCAAAGTTGACAATTTCCTCCGAGTTTCTTCCAAAGCTTCTTTACAAGTTTTCCTGGCAACATCTTTCTCAGCAAGGACGTGTGCCTCCTCTTCACGTGCTTGCTCCGTGGCTGCCTTAGCATGCTTAAGTGACTCCTGAATTAGCGCAATCTCTGTACGTAGCTGAGATGCCTTTTCTTTGTTTGCTTCAGAAGATTGCATGGACTCTGCTTCCTGCTGGGCAGCAAATAACTTGGCATCCAGTGAGGTTTCAAAATCCTTTCTCAGTTTTCTAAGCTCTTGCTTTGCTGCATCAAGATCTGCCAGAGCAACAGTATACTGTTCCCTCGCATTGTCTAGCTCTTGCTTCAAAGGACCATCCTTTCCAACAGCTTCATTAGAGCTGCCACCTTCAAGCTCCTTTGTTCGAATATTTGCATCTTCTGTTGCCCGAATGTTCAGTTCTTTTGACTTGTTGACTGCATCAAGCTTATTTGTTAGATCCTCAACAGTTTTTTTAGCTCTCTCTAGCTCAGAGAGGGCTTGAACTCTCGTAGTCTCAGCATTACTCAGCTGTTCCTTGTATTTATCCAATTCTTTCTGGGCCAAGTGCAGCTCTGTCTCTTTAGCCAACACCCTCTGCCACACAGAAAAAAAAAGATGTCCAAAGGATCAGTATGATAAATATGGTACAGAAATACAAGCTAGATCCAAGTGGAGTAAACTACTGATAACACCCTGTGTATAGACTGGTTAACATTTACAATATGGTAATACATCAGCATTTGTGGAAAACTAGGGTGGAACCAATAGGAAGGAACCAACATGTACTACATGGGGCCTATAAATTTATGATACATCATTTGTAATGCACAACTAGAGAGACATGAAAAGCAGTTAAGGAACAACCTTAATCTGCACATTCAATAGATTTTACAAAAAGAATTAAATGTTATCGCATTTGAAAATCGAGCGAAATCCATTGCTCATAGGAAGTCCATGTTTCTGGTCATGAGCTAATGCAATGATGAATGGTTTCACTAATTGACAAGTTGTCTCTTTATTCCATGTACTAGAATCTGACTACAACTCATGAAGTCAATTCCGACTCTATTTATGGAACGATATAGATACATCTGCAAATTTCAATTCGTAAAAATTCGATATGATGATAAACAAGTCACATCTGAAGTACCACTTCTCACTATTATTCCCTTTGTTTTTCATTATCCCTTTTAGATCCAAATTTAAGAACATCAAATTTCACTAATTGTATAAAATTCTCTTGTAAGGTTGTAAAAGTTGTACTTCACTAAGATGAAAGGTGAGTCAGTAAAGCTAAGAATGTTCAGGTACAACTGAAGATTCCCAGTTACATCATGTCTAGTACAAAAACATTACTCAAGACAAACTGTAACAGGTGCCGAGAATGTCCAGACCCACAACAGATGTTAGCAGTTAAGCAGAAAAGATAGTATCTATAAATATATTCTGATAATAAACATGTAAAAATCATTTTCCCTTATTTCCTTGTATCAAAAGTCAAAACTGGACGTTGCAACTTCCATAACAGCTCACTGACTGCTTAAACTGAATTCGAGGGCATAATTGTAGGTTTTAGGCAAATGCCAAATGGATAACGAAAAGGGTAAAAGGAATAGTTTGTAGATAAGATATGGTACGCTACAATCTGATGACTTCACTGTTACTAGAGTTTGATCTGCAAATCTGATAACGGAAGCCCATAGGTAGTATTAAGTAAGCAATTCAAGCACCAGTATAGCTCTTCGTCAACGTTACTGCACTTTATTATTATTCTTGAATGATTGCAGTGCATATAATGTACACGTGCTCTAATAAATCAGCATGCGGGCCTACTATATAATCAAATATTAAAACACACAATTTTGGTCACAAAATAGTACCTCTGCTTGAGGAGCTTGTGCCTTTCTGGTTGCAGATTTGTCAGACGAAAACCGGACCTCACCAAACAAGCTTACTGCAGCTTTAACAGATTCAAAAGGAGCCCTCGTGTCTATTTCTCCAATCTCTGTCTTTTCTGGATCAGCAGAAGGTGATTTTGTCCCCATATTCCTGATATTTATGCAGGCTGTGAAAATAAATCATTGAAGTTACATCTTGTTGCTAACATAAATATTCTTCACATATACAAGAACAAAAATGGATCGGTTTAACGAAGGTTTCCACTAGGGTTTGATAACTGATAAGAGAAATTTAGCAGTACATACTCTGCTGCTGATTAGTTTTACGGTATTCAAAGGATATAAAAAGCTAAATATGTTTGCGATGTTTCTGAATATTTCAACATCCGATTAGAAACAACTGCCCTCTGCTGAATAAACAACTGTGGCGCATTCATTCCATTTTTTATTGGACCCAGCCGAGATCCATGTGCTAGCTCTTTCGTTACCAAAAACAGCACTGCTCCTTATCCTATACAACAAGCATGTGCCCTCTTAATCTTATACGCTCCCTATCACACCATCCCATTCCCCTCCATGCTGAATACCGCAAAATATTAGTTCATGGGTTGCAACAATAAGTTCAAAGTAATCTTCTGCCAATCTGCCATCCATGACAGAGATTCTCTCCAGACATTAAGAATGACGAGCAGAGACCGGAGCCCTAAACTACAATCATGGTAACAGCGAATCAGTAACAGATGTGATCACCGATTTCTCGACGATTTATTTATATGCTCTAATAGCCGAAACAGAGCATCCAGCAAGAAAATGCATATGCAGCTCGCATCCTCTCTAGCATAGAAATTTCTCGTGAACACCACCCACACCCTATGATAATTCAATGCAAATCCAACAGAAAAATTCACCAAACTTAGCCGGTAATATCCTCAACGACAACGCTAGGTAGTTGCAGGCCCGACGCTAGTACATTACAAACCAAACCGTCGCGATCCGCCATGTAGCTGAGACTAATTCACAGCCGCGCTTGCATTTCAAGCACGTGGAGGCGATCATACAACGGGGGGGAAGGTTCAATCGAAGAGGATCCGCCGGACCAGACCGGCCAATGCAAGAGGAGGGTACCTGACGGCGGTGGCGGGCGGAGGAGCGGTTTGACCGAATCCGACGAGGGTGCTGTGCTGGAGGTCGGGAAGTCGAGGCCCTGCTATGCCTAGGACGAGTACGAGGAAGAGGGTGCTGGCCGGGTGGAGAGCAAGGAGGCGGTGGCGCGGCGGGGAGCAGGGATCAGGTCGTCGGAGCGGAGACGACGGGAGGGAAAGGAGGCAAAGGGGGAATGGGGTGGTGCGGTGGCGGGTTTCACGGGGCGTCCGCTCCTGCCTTGATCTATTTGCATGGAAGCCCCTGTGCCTGCTGTGCTTTCTCAGGGGAGTCCTCTTCGAATTTACCACGAAGTGAAATGCATCTACAGTCCTCGAACTTATTGCCTATATCCAAAACGGTTCTTAAATTCAGAAAATGATTTAATACGGTCCCTAAACTCGCTGTGTCCACATACGGTCCAAAACTAGAATCACCAAGTGTTTTGCTGAAGTGTTGTTGTATAGCTCCGAAACAAAAAAAATCATATGTTTCATTTTGTTTATCAAAAAAAAAAAAATTGAACCGTACCGTAAACTTTGAGATTTTGGGCAAAAAGTTTTGTGTTTTGCCAACCCAGGGACTCGGTACAAAAGTAAGGTGTTAGCCACCGAAACAATTAGATGTTTGTGATAGAATTCGGTGTGGGGTCCTCCATAAGAAGACCGACAGAGCGTTTGATGTACTCCCTCCGTTCCACAATATAAGATGTTTTAGCATTTTTATTTTCATTCGTATCTAGACATATTTTAGTGCAAGATTTATTTGAACCTTACACTAAAACATGTCTAGATACGGATAGAAAGAGAAATGCTTAAACATCTTATATTTAGAAACGGAGGGAGTAGTTGCTTCTNATCAGAGCCTCGGCTCTCTTTTTGGGCTTCACCGCCTAGAGGGTAAAGATGTCGTTTAGAGAATTAGTGCACGATCCCACTTTTATATTTGATGGCACAAATTTTAATGTTTGGGAAACTCATATGCTTAGTCACTTACGGATCTTGGACCCCAATATTGAGCGTATCTTAGATATAGGTTTTTCTTCTCCAAAGGATTGCGAAAGTATGACTTTAGAGGATGATAAAAACTTATATCTAGATGCTCTAGCTTCTAATGAGTTTTGCAAATTTTTGAGTTTTGTAGTTTTGAATCAATCATGCCTCTACGGAACGCTCATGAATTGTGGACAAAGCTTCAAGATAAATATGGCAAGTCCATGACTATTGAGGATGATTGGCCTCCCTCCACCTCCGGGCGTAATGAGTTCTCAACTTTTTCTACTTCACCAAAATGTGGTAAGCCACAAACTAATATGATGGTGAGTAGTGATAGGTTGTGCAATATTGATAGTGAGCTCATTGTTGATGATCTTTTATCTCTATCTTATTGCAATGCCTCATCTTTGGACCCAAACACTCATAACACTATAAATGTCATACATGTCAGTGTTGATAGTCCTTGCATATCATCCAAAAATTGCTTGGATAAATCTCTTTATGATATGCTTGCTTTATCTTGTTGTCATGATAATAATGCTTGTGTTCCCTCTAACTCTTGTATGAATAATAATGTAGAGGAAACCCAATTAGCTATGGAACAAGATGTGAACTTGAGTAGTTCAAAACTTAATTGTTCTTCTTCATCAACAATCTTTTGCCTTATGGCTAAATCCTCAAGTAGTGATGATAATAATGTTGAAGAAGATGATGAGGATGATGATGATGAATCCCTTCATAAGAAAGGTCTAATAATTCTTAATGCCCTTCCAAAAAATAAAAATGCGCATGCTATCCTCTTTGAAATTATGGAAACCCTAATTGAGCGTGGGCTTACTATTAAGGCTTTGGAAACAAGTCTTGAAGAAAAGGGTAGAATTGAAAGAGATGATGCTATGGAAAAGGCATCGTTAGAAGATGCTCTTGAGGAAGAGCAAGAGACTCGGGTCTCTTGAGGAGAAACTCGAATCTATTGAGGAGTCTCATAATGAAATAATTGCTAAACTCATTAAAGAACGTGACCATGCTCATGCTAAATATAAAGTCATGAAAAAGGAAAATGCTAGCTTTAGGAAGAGCTTGCCAAGTTTTCTTCTTCCATTCCTACTGTTAATGATGCTTGTGCTACTAACTCCACTTCTGGTGAAGAATCTATTTTGAAGGAGAATGTTGAGCTAAGGGCTCAACTTGAATTGCTAACTAGCAAGTATGGGAAGTTGGAAGAAAGTCATAAAAAGCTATCTAGCTCTAATGATGATCTTCTAGCATCCTATGATTGTCTAAAGTTAGCTCATGAGGCTATCACTACCAAGGTAACATCTTGTGAGCCTCATGTGGACAATGGCACAACTTTATCTAAAAATGCTATATTGCCATGTGCTAGTCCTAGTAGTTCATCCACTCAAAATGTTGGTATATCATGTGATGAATTACTTTCCTTGCCTTGTTGCTCTAACAATGAAGCTTCTACTTCCTCTAGTGCTTTTGTTGCCACTAACCATGTAGAGGAAATAAAAGACCTCAAGGCCCAAGTCGCTTCTTTGAAGAAAGACTTGGTAAAGCGTCATGAAGGGAAGAGTGCACTTGACAACATGTTGAGTGTGCAACAATCCCCCAATGACAAGAGTGGACTTGGATTCAACTCCAACAACAAGAACAAGTCCAAGAGTGATAAGAAGAAGGGCCAAGTTCAAGTCAAGAATCCGGCCAAGATCACTTGCTTCAAGTGCAAGCTAGAAGGGCACCATGTTAGGGATTGCCCAATGAAGAAGAAGCCTCTTAGTGAGAAGCAACTAGGGAAGCGGCCTCTTGTTCAATCTCGTGCTCAACCACGAGTTGAACAAAGGCCACCTCCTAAGAAAACTCAAGTCAATGCTCCTCAAGTTGAGGAGCCTATTAAGAAGAAAGAAAAGAGTCGATGTTGCTACCTTTGCCGTGGCAAGGGTCACTTTGCTTCTTCATGCACTAATGGTACCGTATCCAACCCTATTATAATTGATGATGCTTATTCTCTTGGGAAGGATAGAATTGGCAATGTGTTTGCCAAATATGTGGGGACTCAAAGTGGTGTCAAGAAAATAACCATTTGGGTTCCCAAGCCTATTGTGACTAACCTCTTAGGACCCAACTTGGTTGGGGACCAACAAGCTTCAACTTGATCAATAGGTGTTTGTTGGAGGACATTGGAGACTTGGCTATCTTTGAAGAATTAAGGGATCTTCATGATTATATTTCCTCAAGCCAAGTCAATTGGATTATATTTCCATATCTCATATCCTATGTTCCTCCTTGCGGTAACTTGTATTTACATTATATATATATACATTGAAAGTTGCTTGCTCCCTCGCATGTGTTAGTTTTTTTCCTAGAATGTGCTTGTATGTGATATGCTACTTTCTTACTTGTGTTGTTATTCAAGGTTGGGTATTTTAGTTGTGTATCATGTATGTGTAACTTGTGTGTTGAGTCTTATTGGATCTTGTGTGGATTTCATTTGGCTCTTTGAGATATTAATGGACTATCCCATTTTGGGGGAGTGATATGCTTTGTGCACTTCACAAACCTAAAAATGTGTGTACATTGTTAGGGAAATAGACAGTTGTATTCCCAGGGGCCAAAGGCCACAATATATATGGTACAGGTACAGGCAAATATACAGAAAGCCCCCTAACAGGTGGGGAAACTACAATATACATATATACTCTAACACCCCCCCTCAAACTCATGGTGGATCCACAACACTGAGTTTTGGAGAGTAAGAAGTCATGCTGCGCTCGGGTTTGTGCCTTTGTAAAGAAATCCGCCAACTGCAAATCTGAAGACACATAATGAAGCGCAACAACCTGATCATGTACCTGAGCACGTGTATAAAAAGCATCAACACCAATATGCTTGGTCAGCTCATGCTTGACCGGATCACGTGCGATACTGATAGCACTTGTACTGTCACACAAAAGAGGAGTGGGTGTCATAACAGAGACCCCAAAATCTGCAAGCAACCACCGTAACCAGGTCACCTCAGCAATCAACGAAGCCATAGCCCGCAGCTCAGCCTCAACACTCGAATGGGAAACCACTACCTGTTTCTTCGTCTTCCAAGCAACAAGCGAACCACCAAGAAACACACAGTAAGCAGAAAGTGAACGACGATCCGTAGGATCACTCGCCCACGTAGCATCCGAGTAACACTGGAGCTAGAGAGAGCTGGAACTAGGAAAGAAAAGACGACGAGTAATAGTGCCACGGAGATAACGAAGAACACGGAGGAGATGACTGTAGTGAACGGTGGTAGGAGTTGAGACAAACTGACTCAGAATATGAACAGGATAAGAGATATCCGGGCGAGTGACAGCAAGGTAAACAAGACTCCCAACAAGATGACGATAACGTGTGGGATCAGAAAGAGGATCACCATCAGTAGGACGAAGCTTAACATTAAGCTCCATAGGAGTCTCAACAGTACGGTCATCACTAAGATCAGCCCGAGAAAGAAGATCCTGAATATACTTTTCCTGGGAGATAAAGAAGCCATCGGCTGTAGAAGAAACCTCAATCCCAAGAAAGTAGCGAAGAGGACCAAGATCAGACATGAGAAACTGCTCACGTAGACGAGCCTTAACAAAGGCAATGTGCTCAGGGTCATCACCGGTGATGATCATGTCATCAACATAGAGAAGCAGCAAGGTCCGACACCGAGGAGAGGTGTAGACAAACGGTGCAGGATCATGAGCACTGGGAGAGAAGCCTGCGGCGATAACCACTGAGGAGAAGCGCTCAAACCAGGCACGAGGGGACTGTTTAAGGCCATATAGAGATCGTCGAAGACGACAAACCATCCCATCAGGAACAGAATACCCAGGAGGAGGCTGCATATAAACCTCCTCACTCAACTCGCCATTAAGAAAAGCATTCTGAACATCAAGCTGGGACATAGACCAGCGGCGAACAGAAGCAACAGCAAGAAGAGTACGAACAGTGGTCATATGAGCCACAGGGGCAAAAGTCTCGTCATAGTCACGGCCGTGCTCCTGCTGAAAGCCACGAGCCACAAGACGCGCTTTATAGCGCTCGAGAGATCCATCAGAGCGGGTCTTAATTTTATAGACCCACTTACACGTGATAGGACGAACACCAGAAGGGGGAGAAACAAGATCCCAGGTGCCAGTGCGCTCAAGCGCGGCGATCTCCTCAGCCATGGCAAGCTGCCATTCAGGATGACGCTCAGCATCCCGATAAGAAGTAGGCTCGGAGAGAACAGAAAGACCATACTTACTAGGAGAATAACGGTCAGGAGGACGACGCTGACGAACAGGCCGTGAATGGGAAGACTCATCGGCGGAAGACGACTCATCAGAAGAAGAGGAAGAAGGAATAGGAGAAGGAGGAGCCGAAGCCGGAGAACGAGGAGTACTAGGCGGAGGAGAGGATGGCGCCGAAGATGGAGGAGGCGCACAAGAACTAGGAGGTGGAGAAGAGACAGCAGGAGGTGAATCAGGAAAAAGGAGAAAAGAGATATCATTCACCGGGTAAGTGCCAGAGGTGTGGCGAGGATAGAAGGAGCGCGTCTCATCAAACGTGACATCACGGGAGATGCGCATCCGACGACCAACAGGGTCCCAACAGCGGTAGCCCTTATGCTCATCACTGTATCCAAGAAAAACACACTCAACAGACTGAGCGGTCAGTTTGGTGCGTTCGCGAGGAGGAAGAAGAACATAGCAAGCGCAACCAAATAAACGAAGAGCCGAGTAGTCTGGAGAGGTACCAGAAAGACGCTCGAGAGGAATGCCACCTTGAAGGGCAGCAGAAGGCTGAATGTTAATGAGGTAAGTCGACGTAGCAACAGCCTCAGCCCAGAAATGCGGCGGAAGAGAGGAAGCAATCATCATAGCACGGGTAGTCTCAAGAATATGACGATGCTTACGCTCGGCGACACCATTTTGAGCATGGGCACCGGGACACGAGAACTGGGCAAGGGTGCCCTGCTCAGCAAGGACACCACGCAGGTGCTGGGAGATATACTCTCCTGCAGAATCAGCACGAAGCACACGAATAGGAGTGGAATACTGAGTACGAACCATGGCCACAAAGCGCTGATAAATAGCAAGCACCTCACTGCGAGAGCGCATAAAAAATAACCAGGTGTACCGTGAAAAATCATCAATGAACAAAATATAGTATCGATGGCCCCCTTTAGAAGCAAAGGGTGCCGGACCCCAAACATCTGAATGAACTAATCAAAAGGTCGCTGAGATACAGACGCACTAGTAGGATAGGGAAGCTGAATCTGTTTGCCTAACCTACAACCCTGACACGAATGTAAAGACACATCTCCTGAGACAGACCCCAGAAGACCACGACGAACTAATGACGATAAACGGGAGCCACAAAGATGACCCAGCCGATGATGCCACTGCTGAAAAGAGCCAGTGACAGAAGCAGCAACCGCAGAAGGACTGGCTGATGAAGAGTCAGCGGAAGGAACGCGAAGCCAGTCTAACTCCCATAGCCCCGGGGACTCAAGGCTGCGAGGGCCAGCTCCAACCAGGGCCTGTGTACGACGGTCCTGAACAGCACAAGAATCAGCGTCAAGAATGACGCGACAACCAGAATCAGTAAGCTGACTAGCAGAAAACAGGTTCATCTTAAGACTAGGAACATGAGAAACATCAGGAACAGAGAAAGAGGAAGTAGAAAGGGTGCCTCGACTGGAAACAGGAAGAGAGGTACCATCAGCCGTGATAACACGAACAGGAGAAATAAAAGAGTGAAGAGCAGAAAGAATAGAAGACGCAGAAGTCATATGAAAAGAAGCTCCAGAATCCAGATACCACGGGATGACGTACCTGACTATGTAGAAGGTGGTGGTCGCACGGTGCCCGAAGAGCTAGACACAGAACCAGCAGTACCGTCGAGGAAGAGCCTGTAGCAGCGAGCAGACTACGAAGACCTCGGATAATGTCCTAATCAGACAGTGCAGCAGCAGAAGATCCTGACAATCCAGCCTGGGCAACAGCAGAAGATCCTGAAGAACCAGCCTGCCTACGAGCAAGGTACTGCTGACGTAAGCTGGGATCCCTCTTCCAGCAGCTCGAGATATCATGACCAGGCCTGTTACAGTAGGTGCAGGGAGGACGAGGAGACGCACGGGGCTGCTGAGGCTGACTCTGGGCCGGAGGAGGAGAAAGTATCGGCGGACCTGGAGACCGCAACGAGGCTGGCGGCACAGAAGGACCACGAGCAGACGACACAGGAGGACCACGAGCAGCAAGTACAGAGGGAACCTCAAGAAGACCAGCACCACGAAGACGAGTCTCCTCTGCCCGAAGCTCAGCTAGTACCTCAGAGAGCGGAACACGACCACGGGCAAGCAGCTGGGCACGGCGCGGCTCAAACTCCTTGCGGAGCCGCGACAAGAACTCATAGACGCGCTGAAACTCCAGATCCGCGCGCACAGTCAGACAACAGGGACAGGTGCCACACACAGCAGTACGAAGAGAATCAAGCTGACGCCATATAGCAGCACTCTGAGTGTAGAAGTCATCAATAGTGGAATCACCCTGCTTAAGATCATGCTCCTGACGAACCACGGNGCAGAAAGAATAGAGGACGCAGAAGTCATATGAAAAGAAGCTCCAGAATCCAGATACCACGGGGATGACGTACCTGACTGTGTAGAAGGTGGTGGTCGCGCGGTGCCAGAAGAGCTAGGCACAGAACCAGCAGTACCTGTCGAGGAAGAGCCTGTAGCAGCGAGCAGACTACGAATACCTCGGATAATGTCCTGATCAGACAGTGCAGCAGCAGAAGATCCTGACAATCCAGTCTGGGCAACAGCAGAAGATCCTGAAGAACCAGCCTGCCTACGAGCATGGTACTGCTGACGTAAGCTGGGATCCCTCTTCCAGCAGCTTGAGATATCATGACCAGGCCTGTTACAGTAGGCGCAGGGAGGACGAGGAGGTGCACGGGGCTGCTGAGGCTGACTCTGACCCTGGGCCGGAGGAGGAGAGAGTACCGGCGGACCTGGAGACCGCAACGAGGCCTGGCGGCATAGAAGGACCACGAGCAGACGGCACAGGAGGACCACGAGCAGCAAGTACAGAGGGAACCTCAAGAAGACCAGCACCACGAAGACGAGTCTCCTCAGCCCGAAGCTCAGCTAGTACCTCAGAGAGCGGAACACGACCACGGGCAAGCAACTGGGCACGGCGCGGCTCAAACTCCTTGCGGAGCCGCGACAAGAACTCATAGACGCGATGAAACTCCAGATCCGCGCGCACAGTCAGACAGCAGGGACAGGTGCCACACACAGCAGTACGAAGAGAATCAAGCTGACGCCATATAGCAGCACTCTGAGTGTAGAAGTCATAAATAGTGGAATCACCCTGCTGAAGATCATGCTCCTGACGAACCACGGACAGGTAAAGAGCATCGCCAGACGGCTGATAGCGCTGACGAAGAAAAGTCCACTGAGCAGCAGTGGGAAGACCCATGAACTCAGCAGCATACTGAGGCAGAACACTGGAAGTAAGGACAGCAGCAGCACGAGCATCCTCATCTATCCACTGAGCGTAGTCAGACAGATCCAGCCGGTACGTCGCAACAGCAGTAGAATGCTCCTTGACCTCCCGGTCATAATCAGTCAGAGCAGTATCATAAGCACTCTGGGCTGCATCCTTGACCTCCTGAGTAGCATCAGAAGCAAGGGCAACAGGCGGCGGCGCAATGGGTGCCAGAGGAGCAACGGGCGCGGCGAACAGGAGACCTCGCCAGAAAGCACACCCCAAAGACGAAGACCGCGCATGTGGACGCGCATGAAGGTAGCGAAATCAGGGTAATTCGCGCCATCAAAAATCACCGGGCAGCGAGGAATCGCAACATAGCCCGACGAGGAAGACATTGTACCTGTTGTTAGAATAGTTTATCAACCAACTATCCCAAAAGTCCGAACTGATAGGAAGTGGTGATATTATATACTTGACATATACTTTAACACACCCCCCTTCACATCCGACGTGGATAACACCTCCCCTTGAGACTTGAACCCGACCCGGGCGCTCATAGAAATTGGGGATTAAATGGCGCGGGGACTAAGAATTGAACTCAAGACCTCAGGCTACAAGTGCTCTGATACCATGTTAGGGTAATAGATGCTTGTATTACCAGGGGGCCAAAGGCCACAATATATAGTACATGTACAGGTGCAAATATACAGGAAACCCCCTAACACATGGGGAAACTACAATATACAAATATATACTCTAACAGTTTTCATTTCCATCACATATCCCTATATGTGACGGTTTTTCTGCGGTCCATGGCGAAATCAACCATCGAGAGTCAAACTGTAGTGACTAGAGGACGGAACAGGGACGGAGCCAGCCATGAAGTTCGGAGGGAGCAAAGTCATGTTGGAGGGGGCAAAATGCCTTAGAATTACAAAGTACATGCATAAATAATAGAGTGTTAGGGTGTGTTCGGAATTCCTCCAGCTTCCAGCTTCTCGAAAATCCGTCGCGGAGCTGTGCCGAACAGCCTAACTCCATGGAGCTAGATCCGAGAAGCTGGCTCAATTTGGTGTACAAACGTTGGAGCACCTCTTTTCCAAATCTGCGGAGCAGCAAATATCGGAGCAGCGAGAAATTACAGATGATTGCCACCGCCGAGTGAAAAACGATTCGTGGCATTTGTTCATTCCTCCCGACAGTACGCTATCTCCTTCCCCAATCTCAGTTGTCTCGTTGACGAGTAGTGGACTCGGCAAATCCCAAGGTTGTGTACCCCGGGTTGATTGAGGGGGAGAGAGTATGAACGTTGGTGGCTGTGACGGCTAACAGGGGGCGAGTTTACCCAGGTTCGGCCCCTCGAGGTGAGGTAAAGACCTACTCCTGCTTGTCTGGTATTATCGAGGTGGCTACAATGGCGAGATGCAATCTCGCTAGGGTTTGTGCTTGCTTGCTTGCTTGACCTAGATGACGCACCCTCCTGGCCTTTATATCACAGGCCAGGTCTCGGGTGGACGGTGCGGATTGCACGTTACAGAATAAGGAAATCATCACCGGCCTAACCAGCTACTTGGGCCACATGGTACACTTCATGGGCCTCTCTTGGCGTGACCCAGGTACCACCACCGTGGGGTACCCGAAAGGTAGCCCCACAACAGTAGCCCCCGAGTGCTTAGTCGAATCGCAGAGTCGAGTAAAGGACTCCTTCCTCCGGGCACGCCACCTGATTCCTTCACGAGCCAACCTTCGGCTGCTACTGTCTTGAATAATCGAGTGCACTTCATGATCTTCTTGATTCGCCAGCTTTCGACTGTCGTTGTCCTTAATCATCGGGTGCGCGAACAGCGCTCCCGATGGGAGTAGCCCCCGAGATTAAGCTGAATCGCTTGCGATTGAGGTTAAACTCAATTTTTCTTCAGTCGAAAAGTCCGCTCCCGATGGGAGTAAAAAGATGACTCGAAATGCCCGAGTCAAAACTGGCCTTGCTCGACTTACTTTGTACTCAGCCTTGATGGCCTACTGAATCGACTTAAACTCAGCTCTGAAAGCTTACTGGTTGGAGTCCACTCGAATGATGAATTCGGGTGTCATCAGCTTTGTAAAGCTTACTATGTACATGGCTCACTTGAATGGATTCTCGAGTGCTCTGCCAGACGTTGGCTTACTTGATACGAATCCAAAATGACGTCAGGGATGACATCTGTGATGACGCTTCCTGGCACACTCTGCGCCCGACGGGATGTGACGAAGTGGGCCCGCTGTCACAGCGGCCGCCGTTGAATTTGGACCGTTGGGCGCGAAACTTTCGCGAAGTGATGATGACGCCTTGGTTCCCGTGCGTAGTGGAGGATGACAGTTGCCCTCTCCGCGCGACACGTGGACGGCTGGATGGTTGCTTCGGGTTACGGTTCCGTGGATGACGGCTAGGATGAACTGCCCCCGCGGTATATAATTTTCACCGCGGCGTGGGAACAGTTCACCAAGCCTTCATTCCCGTCTTCTCCGCTGCCTCATCTCCATTGCCATCTGCACCGAAATCTCAAAATCTCTCCCCTCCTCCGCTAGCACCATGGGCCAGAAGAGGGTGAAGGGAGCGGAAGCTCCGCCGCCGGCGACGACGCCGGCATGAAGAAGTTGGAGGGCGACTGGGGGAAGTCGTCCGTGAAGGCGGCGGAGCTGGACAACCTCCGCGAACAAGGACTTGCTGCCGCCGACGAGCACGGCGACGACGCGCGCCCCCGGTAAGGATGTGATCCCCTCTCCTCGCGATGGGGAGCGCGTGTGCTTCGTGGAATTCCTTCCACGGGGCTTCGGGTTCCCATCCACGATTTTGTTCGTGGTCTTCTTTACGCCTATGGGATTCAGATCCATGATCTGAATCCCAACAGCGTATTGAGCATCGCGAGTTTTATTGTGCTATGCGAGTGCTTTCTGGGGATCGCACCCAACTGGAACCTCTGGAAGTCGCTCTTCATGGTGCGACGGATGGTGGGGCGGTCGAGGCAGACGTTCCCCGTAGGCGGCTTCGGAATCCAGCTGCGCGGCGACACTTGCTTCTTCCAGCTGAAGAAATCTGACTCCGTCCAGAACTGGCGGAAGAAATGGTTCTACATCAGGTGGGACCAAGAAGGCCTTCCCGAGTTCGCCGCTGATCGACCTCTGCGAAGGACCAATGCCTGGTCGCACCCTCTGTCAAAGGAGGACAAGGAGTCGACCAAGCCACTGCTGGCGCTGCTCCGCGGGTTGCTGACGACGCTCGGGCGCGAGACAGGTGGCATTCACCTTATCGCGACTTTCCACAGGCTGAAGGTGCAGCCACTGCGTCGACGCGAGCCAATGTGGGAGCTTGCAGTCGACACCTCGCTTGATGACGCACAGATCGCGACTAAGGTGAGGAGCATCACCAGCCTCCGTGTCGCCGATCCGTGCAACGTTAAGTGCCCGGTCGAACCATACGGGCCGAACAATCCCGTACCTGAGGTAAGCACCTTGAATTCCCTTTGCTTTGCTTCAGTCGAAAGTTTTTCCTGACTCGCCTGTCTTCTCGCTGCTCGTCAGGATCGAAGGGCTTATGTGAGCCTTCCTCCATTGATGGAGAATGGACCTCACAACGAGGCCACGGTCGTCGAGGAGGACGACGATGAAGACGAAGTCCCTTCTGCCCACTCGCCGAACGAGGAGGTGGAAGAGGATGATGAAGACGAAGAGCCGCTGCACAAGCGACAAAGGCGAAGAATTGGCGAGTCTGCTTCGGCTTCGTCACCCGCAAAGCAGGTGGAGGTGGAGGACGTGGACGAGGCGAGCGAGTCGTCTTCGGGTGCCAGGTACACCAGCGACCCGACAGAGCCTGCGTTCGTGCCTCCGCTTAGCTCTGCGCCACCGACTAGGTTCGCGAGACTGCCCTCCGTCTCCGTGGAGAGCGATGATGATCAGGACGTCACCAGGTTAGTCTTTCAGGCGTCATCTTGTTTTGTCGAGTGCCCTTTTTGCCTTTGCGAGTATTTGAAATGAATTATCCTGTCCCAGCAACCGCACTGGTGCTGCCGGTTCTTCGCCTCCAGAGACGGAGCATACCTCTGCTCCCGTGCTCGAGCGCACCACGAAGGCGCCCGAAGAAGAGCCGCAGGTGGGTGGCGCGTCAACCTTGAAGGCTTCGACCTCCTCCGTGCCAGAGAAGACCGCTGATGCGACTTCGGTGGACTGCTGGGTTGCTTGAGCATGTAAGTTTCTCTTGACTCAGTCTACAAGATCTGTATCGGGTGCGCGAACAGCGCTCCCGATGGGAGTAGCCCCCGAAGATGTGCGTGACTAGAGTAGTCGGGCACAGATTGACATCTTTTTCTGTGCACAGCCGTTTTGTCGCCAACTGCTGGAGGGAGCCAAGGCCTTTTTGGGGATGGAGAAGGAGAAGAACCGACTCCACGCTGCTTTGGAGCAAGCTAACAGTAAGTACTAACCCTTGTGTTCGAGTGGTGCTGCGACTGTCTTCCTTATTGACTGCTCCGGTGATCCACAGGCGAGAAGGAGAGCCTAGCGAAGCGGGTCGCGGAGCTGGAGAGATCCCTGGGTGCGGCTCAAAAGCGTGAGCAAACCCGGGGTGATCGAGAGAAGACCCAGGTTGAGCGATTGCTCATACTCGCCAAAGCAATTGGAGGTAAATATCTCGGCTCATTGCCTACTTTGTCTTGTGTCGCTTTCTGATTTCTTACAAGTTTGGTCCTCTTTTCGTTGTTCAGAGCCGTGCGGAGGCGCTCCTCCAGAAGATACCTCCAGTGAGAATCTCGACTTGGAGAAAGCTGTTGGCTTTGTTGACCGTGCCTACGCGTATGCTTCGGCTGCAGCTGCAGCAATCGTCGGCGGCGCTGCAGAAGTCGAAGGATGCCCTGGCGAGTGTGCACCGGAGCATCTTCCCCGAGCAGCCGTCGCCGGTTGGTGTCGATGCGCTTGCAGCTCCGTTTGAAGGCGAAGCAACCACCCTGGCGGACTTCACGCGTGCTCAGACGGTACGCGGCTCAGAGCTCACTTTCCAGCTCCTACTTGGTCACCAAGTCGCAGGTGACTTTGAGAAGGTTGTCAGCGACTTCCCTTGGAGACCTGACGGCAAGACCGCGTCCCTCAGCGGTGTGAAGGTGCAGGCGAGTCAGCTGGCTGAGAAGTTGATAGCCACCTTCGAGAGGAAGATCGCCAAGGCTAAGGAGTTGGCTGCTAGGAAGAAACGCTCCCAGTCAGAGTCTGCCATGTAGTTTCCTTTGTCTTAGGGTTCTTCTTTTGGTCATAGCCTGTAATGAACCATACAGTTTGCGGGTCTTCTGGCCGCGGACAAACTGATTCTGAAATGTGAATATGTGCCTTCGAGTCTTTTGTCATACTTTCTTCTAGGATGTGATCTTTTCCTTGCTTGACACTGTCGAACTTGGCAGCCTGAGATGGGTGAGACTCCCGAGGTTGCTGTGGCCGCTGGTGTGGGTGAAGACGAGGATACTTCTTCGGCTGCACCCACTCGCCCTCGTCGTCGAGCTCGTCCAGCCCACGCGCGGAGCGCCAATGACCAACGAGTGTTCACCTATATGAGGAACAAGATTGTTGAACTTGAGTCGAAGGTGAGGACTGCCAAGTTGGAGTTGGAGCGCTTGAAGTCACGGCCTGCTGTGCCGTTCTCACAGCGTGAGGAATTCCTTCTTGGCCAGATAGACCTGATCAGTCGACAACTGCAAGGTTGGTCTTCTGACGCTTTGCTCTTGTTTCTTTACGCTTGCACTGTTCTAAGTGCTGGGTCTTCATGCAGATGTGAATGCTGACCGGACGGCCGAGCAGGGTCGAGTGGACGAGCGAGTGGATAGAGAAGCCGCCGGTGACTCACTCGAAGCTCGTCAATTTTGGTCGGACAAGTCCAAGGGCAGTATACTTGCAAGAATGCTGGATCGCACCTAGCGGGCTGCTTTGCTCTTGGAAGGTTACAGAAACACTCTATTGAAGGTCAACAAGGTGTTCTTTCCGCACAACGAGCAACCTAGCGGACTGGCTGCGTTGCTGGAGAGGTACCGTGAGGGTAAAGTCAAGGCGTTGAAGGAAGTCGTGCACACCCAGCTTGTTGCCGGGGCGAACGTGGCGCTGGCGTACGTTCGAATGCATCGGCCCCATCTTCCCTTGGACAAGCTGCTTGACGGCTTGCCTGGAGCAGGTGACTACGCCGATACTCTTGCGGCTGCGCGTCAGATGATTCAGCAAGTCCAGGCCTTCAGCGAGCAGCTTGTGGGGCCGCTTGATGCGCCAAAGGAGGAACCTGTAGAGTAAGAATAGCAGTCTGTTGTTGTATGATGTTAGCTTGTAACGTAGATATGCATGTATGTATGCCCATGTGATGTTTATTCGCTTAATGTACAATGTGTGATTTTTCACTCG
>QRDG01000461.1:150909-289756 GCA_012064385.1 Puccinellia tenuiflora | reverse complement strand
TTTCGAGTTATGCCTGTGTGGCGCAGCCCCCGAGTGATTCGAGTGGCGGCCTAGGCTGGACTTAGACCTGTATGGCGCGAGCCCCCGAGTGGTTCGAGTGGCGGCCTAGGATTTTCGAGTTATGCCTGTGTGGCGCAGCCCCCGAGTGATTCGAGTGGCGGCCTAGGCTGGACTTAGACCTGTATGGCGCGAGCCCCCGAGTGGTTCGAGTGGCGGCCTAGGATTTTCGAGTTATGCCTGTGTGGCGCAGCCCCCGAGTGATTCGAGTGGCGGCCTAGGCTGGACTTAGACCTGTATGGCGCGAGCCCCCGAGTGGTTCGAGTGGCGGCCTAGGATTTTCGAGTTATGCCTGTGTGGCGCAGCCCCCGAGTGATTCGAGTGGCGGCCTAGGCTGGACTTAGACCTGTATGGCGCGAGCCCCCGAGTGGTTCGAGTGGCGGCCTAGGATTTAGGTTGATTGCTCGCAAAGGAAGAAATGACAAGTCTTTTCCTTCAAATATCTTTATTGATTCTCGCAAACAGGCCGCCTCGTTAAAACCCTTCCAGTCCCCTTAGGTACCCTGGCGAGGGAAAGAGTGCGTAAGAAACCTGCTGCTACTTAACAAGGTGAAGCTTACAAGCTGGGGTCGATCAGGCGTAGAAGCGGCGTAACTGTGCCACGTTCCACGGATTGCTGCAGACTGTCCCTGTCTTCGAGTCCTTCAGGCGGTAAGCTCCGTTGCCGATTGCCTCTGTCACAATGTATGGCCCCTCCCATGGGGAGGCGAGTTTGTGCACCTTCTTCTGCTTGAGCCGGAGAACCAGGTCCCCTGGGACGAATGCTCTAGGCCGCAGTCGCCGACCGTGGTAGTTGCGCAGGTCTTGCTGGTACAGCTGTGCGGCTGAGGGCGATGTCGCGTGCTTCATCCAGGACATCCACATCATCTTCAAGTGCTTCTTCCGCATCAGACTCGTCGTATGCCACCACTCGTGGAGCGTCAAATTTGATGTCGCAGGGCAGGACTGCTTCGGCACCGTACACCATGAAGAATGGTGTATACTGGGTAGATCTGTTTGGCGTGGTGCGTAGGCTCCACAGCACACTTGGTAACTCCTCCACCCAGGCTCCTGCGGCTCGCTTCAATGGTACTCGCAGACGCTTCTTGATGCCTTTGCTGACTAGGCCGTTGGCCTTCTCGACTTGCCCATTGGACTGCGGGTGCGAGACGGATGCATAACTGAGCTTGACACCTTGTTCAGAGCAGAAATCCCTGAATTCTTCGGCTGTGAAGTTCGTCCCGTTGTCGATGATGATGCCGTGCGGCACCACCGAACTTGAAGATGATTGACCTGATGAAGTTGGACCGCTGAGGTTGCGGTTGAGCTTGTGATTGGGACCGCCTCGATCCACTTCGTGAACTTGTCGACTGCCACCAGGAGGTGAGTGTGCCCGCCTGGGGAGGATTTCTTGAAGGGACCTACCATGTCGAGTCCCCATTGCGTGAAGGGCCACGCGAGTGGTATTGTCTTCAGTGCCGACGCTGGTGCATGCGGCTTGTTGGCGAACTCCTGACAGCCAACGCACTTTTTGACCAGTTCTTCTGCGTCTTGCATTGCGGTGGGCCAGTAGAACCCTGCTCGCAAGGCCTTGGCCACCAGTGCTCGACTGCTTGCGTGGTGCCCGCATATGCCGGCGTGGATGTCGAGTAAGATTGCTTGGCCGTCGGCTGGATCGATGCACCTTTGGAGGACTCCTGAGATGCTTCTCTTGTAGAGCTCGCCATTGATGATGGTGAAGCCTTTGGAACGGCGGACGATGCGCTTGGCTTCGACTGGGTTCTCCGGCAGCCGCTGGTGCAGCATGTAGGCCAGATACGGGCTTGTCCACGTGATCTCGACCAGCATTATCTCCATGACCTCCTTCTCCGTGCTTGGCGGGTTGGCGGTGCTTGTTGTCGATGTAGAGGGTCCTGGTGGGGGCCGGACCTTGATTGAGCGCTGTGTGATGCACTCGAGGAAGACTCCGGGTGGCACCGGAGCTCGATCCGAACCTAGGTTGGCCAGGACGTCAGCTTCTTCGTTGCTTTCGCGGCCGATGTGCTGCAGTTCGCAGCCGTTGAAAAGGCCTTCCAGTTGATTGTACAGCTCCCTGTAGGCTATCATGTTATCAGCGATGGCATCGCACTGCTTCATGGTTTGCCTGCACAACCAGGTAGGAGTCGCCGTAGATCATGAGGCGAGTGGCGCCGCAGTTCTGGGCCATCCGCATGCCGTGGATCAGGGCTTCGTACTCTGCTTCGTTGTTGGAAGGAGTTGGGAACTTCATCTGCAAGCACGTACTTCAGCTTGTCGCCTTTAGGTGAAATGAGCACGACTCCTGCTCCGGCTGAGTTGAATTTTTTGGATCCATCGAAATACATTGTCCATGCATTGGACAAGTCGGGCTCGTCAGGCAGTTGTGCTTCTATCCACTCTGTGGTGAACTCTGGGAGGACCTGGGCCTTGATTGCCTTCAGGTGTGCGTACTTCAGCCCCATGGCCCTAACTCGACAACCCACTTGGCGACTCTTCCTGTCGCGGCTGGGTTAGTGAGGATGTCGGATAGGGCAGAGGAGCTTACCACCGTGATCGGGTGCTCAGAGAAATAGTGGACCACCTTCCTGGACGTCATGAAGACTCCGTATGCCAGCTTCTGGTAGTGCGGGTACCGCTGCTTGGAATCAGTTAGTACCTCGCTGAGGTAATACACAGGTCGTTGAACAGGGTGGCTCTTTCCTTCTTCCTCCCGCTCGACTACGAGTACGGTACTAACCACTCTGTTCGTGGCTGCCACATACAGGTACAGTGGCTCGTTCTCCTGTGGTGCCACCAGCACTGGAGGGGTTGTGAGGGCCTGTTTCAGTTTGTCGAATGCATCTTGTGCCTCCTCTGTCCACTCGAACTTGTCTGCCTTTTTCATCAGTTGGTAGAAGGGCAGGGCCTTTTCTCCCAACTTACTAATAAACCGACTGAGTGCTGCGACTCTGCCGGCTAGGCGTTGTACTTCATGAAGTTTGGTCGGTGCAGGCATGTCGAGTATGTTCTGCACCTTCTCAGGGTTGGCTTCGATTCCTCTCGCAGAAACAAGATACCCCAGTAATTCTCCGACTGGGACGCCGAAGACGCACTTTTCTGGGTTTAACTTGATCTGGTACTCGTTAAGCGCGTCGAAGACCTTGCGGAGGTCGTCGATGAGGCTGTCCTCTGTGCGGGTGGTGACAACTATGTCATCGACGTAGACCTGGACTATTTGTCCTATGAGCTCCTTCAAGCAGGCCTGCATCGTGCGCTGGTATGTGGCTCCAGCGTTCTTCAACCCGAAGGGCATCATCTGGTAACAGAATACACCGTGTGGTGTGATGAACGCCGTCTTCTCCTGGTCCTCGACTTTCATCCTGATCTGCTGGTACCCAGAGTAGGCATCCAGGAAGGATAGGCGTGCACAGCCTGCAGTCGAATCGACGATCTGATCAATCCGCGGGAGCGGAAAGTGATCCTTGGGGCAGCATTTGTTGATGGCGGTGAAGTCGACGCACATGCGGAGTTTCTTCGTCTTCTTCTTTTCCACCAGTACCGGGTTTGCTACCCACTCTGACTCCTTTATCTCTCGAATAAATCCGGCATGAAGCAACCGGTCAATCTCCTTGCTAATGGCATCTCTCTTGGACCCACGAAGCGCCTCATGGTCTGCTTGACTGGTCTGGCGTCTTTGCGGACGCGTAAGGAGTGCTCGGCGAGTTCCCTTGGTATACCTGGCATGTCAGAAGGTTGCCAGGCGAATATCTTCCAATTCTCGCGCAGGAACTCGACGAGCGCGCTTTCCTATGCGCTAGTCAGGCTTGATGACACCCTGACCATCTTGTCGGCGTCCGTCGGGTGCACCTGATGGGCCCTTGTGTCGTCGCTTGTGTTGAATGCAGATTCCTTGGATGATTTCTTCCGTGGTGGAAACAGAGTTTTGTCGTTGTCGACTGCCATCATCTCCAGGTGCTCGTCCATCCCAAAGAACTCAGAAATCCTGCTAAACTCGCGGTCGCAGCTATCAGACCGGTCGAAGTCACCTTTCACCGTGATGACACCCTTTGCTCCCGGCATCTTGAGCAGGAGGTAGGCGTAGTGGGGCACTGCCATGAATCTGGCGAAGGCCGGACGACCCAGTATGGCGTGATATTGTGATTTCCAGTCGACTACCTCGAAGTCGATCGCCTCTAGCTGGAAGTTTTCGGGTGTGCCGAATATAACATCGAGTGTAATGGTTCCCATGGGCGTGACTGCTTGCCCTGGTACTATGCCGTGGAAGGTATTTGCTGATGGCGTTAGGTTGGATATTGACCTGTTCATCCTTCTCAGGGTGTCGGCGAAGATGATATTGATACCGCTGCCTCCATCCATGAACACCTTCTTCAAGGTGTACTCCCCGATCTGAGCTTCGACTACCAGAGCAGCGTGCCCGGGTCGTGGTATCGCCGGCGGGTGGTCCGCTCTGGAGAAAGTGATCGCTGTTTCTGAGCCTCTCAGGTAATCGGGTACTGCAGGTGGATTGGTGAGTGCTTGGTAGACCTGGCGGGTGATGATTTTCTGGGTCCTGTTGGAAGGACGTCCCTTCTGTATCATGTTGATCTGCCCACGTGCTGCCGGGAACACGTTAGCAGGGTCCTGCGGCTGTGGCTGTGGTTGTTGTTGCTGTTGCGGGTAGAAGGCCAGCGCTGCTTGCGCTGGGTTGGCGACTGGAGGAGGAGGTGGCGACTGGAGGAGGAGGTGGCGCCTGGAGGGCCAGCTGTGCGGCTGGCTGTGCCACGGGTGCCGCTTGATTATCACGCTGTCCGTTCTGAGGGACTATTCGCGCAAACGCCCTGTATATCTTACACGCCTTTCTGCAATCCTTCAATAGGTGGCGGGATCCCCACTTGCCTGTTTCTGGGTCCCTGAACATATGATGCTTGCAGGGTTGCTCTAACTCTTCTTCTTCGGTCAGTGGGCGTCTCCGCGACTCGCGCTTGCGACTTCCGTCTCTATGGTAGCCGCTGCCACCGTCCTGGTTGTACTGCCTTTCACTCTCATGGGGGGTTTCGAATCCCGCCGCTACTAACTCGATCGAGTCGTTGCCGACGTAACGTGGCTTCTTCTTCAGGCGCCCTTCTCGCCAGTTGCTAGGTCCTGTTTCTTGCCTCGGAGATCGTGGTGCATCACGAACAGAGTCTTCTCCATCTGCCCACTGGTTGGCTATCTGCATGAGCTCGATCATGTTCCTCGGCCTAAGCCTACCAAACTCCTCACGGAGGTCGCGGCGGTAAACGCCGTGCATGAATGCGTCCATTACCCTGTCTTCTGAGCTGGCTCCGTCCATGGTGTTGCGAAGCAAGGTCCACCGCTGGATGTACGAACGGAGTGGCTCGTCTCGACCTTGCTTGCACGCCTGGAGCTCAATGAGGGTTGTTGGCCTTGCGTATGTCCCCAGAAAGCTCTTCACGAAGGCGTTCCTGAACTCGTCCCAGGTGCTGAAAGCGTCCCTGGGCTGAGTGTTGAGCCACCCGCGAGCAGATCCCGTGAGCATCAACTGGATGTACTGCATGGCAGTAGTCGAAGTACCACCTTGACAGCTGCACGCGATGAGGTAGTCTTCCAGCCAGTCCCTTGGGTCTTGCTTCCCGTCATACTTGGGTGTCTCCGCTGTTAGCTTGAAGCCTTTGGGCATCTTCGTGTCACGGATGTTGAAGCTGAAACATGCGGCTCCGCGTGGCTCGAAGTCGTCGTCGTCGTAGTCGTTGGCTTGTGCACTCGCTGCTCGCAGCCGTCGACTGCGGTCCACCCTTCTCTGTGCGACGACGTTACGGACATCTTCGCCTGGCTGCGGCTGTCGCAGTCGAATTGGGGCTGGGTCTGCAAGTGGTGCGGGTTCACGATCGCGGCGGCCTTGATTCTCGTGCACCCTTTCTGCTGGTGCTGACTTTGCCAGGACTTCCTCGACTTCCCTGAGGGATTGAATTTGTCGCCTATGAAGGCGGGCATGGGCGTCACCCTCCGGCGGCTGTGTTAGTCGCAGGTAGGTTTCGACCGCCATGAGGGCCGAAGCGGGTGTCTTGGGGACGGGGATTCCGTCCGCATCCTCCGTCATGAATGACGACTCCAGATTGCGAGTGAGGTGGACGCGATCAGCTTCTGGCACCCGTGGCATGCGAGCCCTGTGACGTCCTCCTTGCGTGACTTCCTCCGATCCGGCCAAGAACGAGTGTGCTGCCCTCCTGGCACTCGACGCGTCGGCTAGTTCTTTGCGCCGAATCAGATCGGCCTTCTCTTGGCGGACTCGCTCGGACTCCTTCCAAAGCAAGTATTGGACCGCCAGTTGGTCTTCTCGGGGTTCATCTGGTGAAGGGAACGTGCCTTCGTCCACGTGCTTCATGGCCTGGATCGCCATCTCCCGAGTGATGGTGAGTCTTGTCACCCTGTCCGGCATGGTCACCTCCAGCGGGTATACGGGTTCCCCGCCGTTGGATCATGCTGGGCTGGCCATATAGACTTGCGCGGGGTAAACCCGCCGAGTGGGGCTGATGCTCCCAGTCCTGCTTTCTTCGTCCGAGCTATGCTCAGAGTCGAAGATCACAGCGACGTGGCGGGTGCCACGGCCACTTTTGGCTTCATCCGGGGCGCGGACAAGGAGGTCGGAGTAGACTTGTTTCGTGCCGGAACTGCAGTAGATGCAATTTTTCTGGTGACCGCGGGTGTGGTCACCGCAGTCGCCGTTGATGCGGTCGTAGATGGTGCTGACGCAGTCGAAGTGGACGCGATCTTCATGGCAGTCGATGACGCAATTGCCGTGGCCGCAGTAGATGCGATCTTCGCGGCGGGTGAAGCCGCGATCGGCGCAGTCGATGTAGATGCTGGCGCGTCCGTCGCGCGCAACGTGGCCAGCGTGGGCCGAAGCGTTCCACGACTGTCCACCAGATAGCACAGACTACCGAAGGTAATCCACGCGCTCTGCTGCACCTCAGCGTACGCCGGGATATCCGCCGGCGAGTGGTGGACGAATTCGAGGAAGCCGGTGTAGATCGACTCCCTGGCGCTGATGCCATTCTTCATTGCAGATGAGGCCGGCGCAACCATGACTCCAACGATCTGTTCTTCCCACAGACGGCGCCAATTGACGAGGTATGGTCTCGGCAAATCCCAAGGTTATGTACCCCGGGTTGATTGAGGGGGAGAGAGTATGAACGTTGGTGGCTGTGACGGCTAACAGGGGGCGAGTTTACCCAGGTTCGGCCCCTCGAGGTGAGGTAAAGACCTACTCCTGCTTGTCTGGTATTATCGAGGTGGCTACAATGGCGAGATGGCAATCTCGCTAGGGTTTGCTTGTGTCTTCCTTCACCTAGGTGGCGCACCCTCCTGGCCTTTATATCACAGGCCAGGTCTCGGGTGGACGGTGCGGATTGCACATTACAGGATAAGGAAAGTCATCACCGGCCTAACCAGCTACTTGGGCCACACGGTACACTTCATGGGCTTCAATGGGCTTCCCTTGGCGTGACCCAGGTACCACCACCGTGGGGTACCCGGAAGGTATCCCCACGACAGTGCTCCTTAACGTTCCGACAGTCCACACATGGACAAGGCATAAAACCATCCTCTTTGTTTGTCTCAGCCACATGGATAAATTTATGCAAACCTACAAGAAAATCGGAACTGCGTCGATCGCCGTACATCCATCGCCGCCGGGCATCCATCTGCATATCATATAATTAAGTTTATCAAATACAATTAAAATACATGTTCAATACTGAAATGACCACCGTATATCGACACATGCAAAATTTGTATCAATTACAGATGAAATTAAAAGACAAAGCTACGTTGCTAATTAACCTCGATCGATCGGAGGAAAGAGAGAGGACAAAGCCTAAGGGTGGCTCGGGCACCTCATATCATTTTGTGTGAACTGAAATGTGGCTCGGGCATTTCATCGAACACCTCTAGTGCATAGCAAAGGAAAAAAAACTAGCACCCACCTCTCACACCTCCTAGCAGAAAAAAATAGAGGAGTAGAAGCTGGCTGCTGGCTTTATAGGCAGGGGACTATTAGTCCCGGTTCGGGCTACCAACCGGGACTAATGCTCCGGCATTGGTCCCGGTTCGACCTGCCTCCGCACCGTGGGCCAATAGTCCCGGTTGGGCTGGGGGCATTAGTCCCGGTTCAGGCTACCAACCGGGACTAAAGCTCCGGCAGAGCATTAGTCCCGGTTGGTAGCCCGAACCGGGACTAATGCCCCCAGCCCAACCGGGACTATTGGCCCACGGCGCGGAGGCAGGTCGAACCGGGACCAATGCCTGGCATTGGTCCCGGGTGGTGTTCCAACCGGGACTAATGCCACTCCAGCCCCCTTCCGAAAGCCTCATTTTCTACTAGTGACTCTAGAAAACTTCTCTCTTCTGATTAGCCAATACTAATTGGTCATATTTAACTGAGAATAGTTTGTCTAACCTACATATATATAGCTGTCCATTAGCCACTAGTATAGTTTATCTAGTCTAAACTACATGCATGTGTGCTTTGTGTGCCGTCTAATTTTTTCAATTTGTCTACCATAGATGGTTAATACTTTATACTGAAAACATGATCAAAGTGACATGACTAGATTCATCATAACAAACTGCTTTAATTACTGTTTTAAAAAAGTGACAATTTGTCTACCATAGATGGTTAATATTTTATTTTAGTTTTAGCAGTAACATATTATCATCCAAAGTGACGCAGTTTAAAAAAAATCTCTTAAGGAACTAAGAAAGTAGGAATGAATAAGATGATGTATGTACGATCCCTTGCTTGAGGATTCTACAGCACGAATTTGATTAAATTAGTTTTGTTAGTGATTATCTAGCTCGTATGTTTATAGAAATATGGCTATGAGCTAGAAGCCAGATGTCTCTGTTTCTACTCCCCCTCACATGTCCATTGATAGTAAAGAATATTTCCAATGGTTTGGTAAGCTAGATGTGGTTAAGCATTTTCTGCTATGGGAGGTATTTGAACCACTGGCCTCTTAGACTGAGACCATACGGCAAAATACTCAGAGAATATTAACAGTAGAAGGTGGAAGTGTGGCACTTCACTAGAAATTACCAATTGTAATTTCTCTGTTTCTATTACTGTTTTTTCCGAATAATGTTGAGCTGATTCAGCGTTGGAGTTTTCGGTGCAGTTTCTACAATGTTTAAGCTATTCTTTACTGTTTGAATCATAAAAAACATTGTGACATTGTATAACTTCAATGGGTTTTCCTTTTCCATGAATGATGATTACAAATTGGTTTGTCTAATGACATTATTGCTCAATAGGTATCTAGGACTGGACTTGTTTGCTATAGCCTTTTCATTTTGAAACTTCACGAGGAGATTGAACATCTACATCGCGCACATTGGTCAACTGGGAAGTGGACTCGTAGGAGTTAATGGTTTAATTTCGGCAACTACCCGGTATTATCTAATTTATGGACACAATTAGCCAATTGGCATGATGAAGAATGATGAGTACACAGTGACTTGGTTCGATTGATTAGTACTTGTGGTTCATTTTCTCTAGGCTTTCCAACAAAGCACGTTAAAGCAGCATGGTTGTCTGCCTGATGATGTTTTGCTAAAAAATTTGTGTGTGGGTGTGCTCTTATCACTGTGTCCGTTTTGCTTATATTCTGTTCAGTTATGCTTAACGATTAACGCAGAAGAGATTAAATTTTGCATAGTGAAGAAGTTATACACTGCAGTCCAGTATTTAGGCACAGAGAGCAATCATGCGTCAATCTTAGTTTACAATTCATATAAGCAAATTTCTTGTCCATGGAAGCAATATGCTCATGTAGAAGGAACTCTTCCTTTTCTATCCACGAGCTATGAGAAATGAACAAAAAAAATGGTACTGCAAAGCAAATGAGGACATTCTCTTCAGAAATGACACTTGGCTGAAGAAAAACTAGGCACATAAAGCCTTCCTGCATTTGCTATTTTTTTTGTTTGGAACGGATATTAAATGTAAAATATTACCATTGAAAAAGAGAGTAAGATTGGAAACAAAAATCATCACTGTGTTAACTAGCACTTGAAATTTGATAGATGGATGAAGAATCTGTAGCATATTTCAAATGTTATGGTGAGATTAGGGTGAAATCTCCAGTATAGAAAACACTGATCTCTGCTTGTCCACAAGATTCAGTATTTCAGTAACTGGACCCTTTTCACCCAGCTCAAGCCTTGCTATAATTTGTCATATTTGCTACTCGGTAGAGCATTCTTTTAGGGAATACGTGGTATCTTGATTGGTTTGGATTTGTTCTGAGTCTTCTTGATTTCAGATTCGACTTGTAGTCAACCTTAATTATTGTACTGGAACGTCGTTACAATGGAATTAAATATATTGCCGTTATATTCCTCTCGCCCTGCCCTGCCCTGTTGCGTCGGCGGCGGCTTCGGCCTCGCCGAGAGAAGATCACACCCATTCTGCCCTCAACGGAACATAATTCCAATGCTCTCTTCGCAAAAGAGATTTATGATTTGCTCAACAATTTGGAGGCTGCTATTTCTGGATGTGGGAGGGGATTGCCTCCTAGCAATGGCAGCCGCAAGCACCAATGGTTACTGTTATTGGCATGGACTGATCATAGCGACCTAGCTCAGATATCGTGGTTGTTTCCCTCCATGTTAATTCCGAGGTTCTATTTTCTACGTCTCTCCCCAACACACAAATTTTCTGGTGAAAGCCTATGTGCAGGCATACACAAGTGTCAACAAAAGTGCAAATACTTAGGGGGTCCTTTAAAAGTACAGTTTGTCATAAAAATTTTGGAGTATGTTTTTTTAGGTATTTTCGTAGATGTTTTGTTAGAACATTTTTTTTAAGAAAAGCAGCAGTTATCATAGGCTTTCGTCTGGGCTTCGCGGGCTTCTCAATGGCAGCGTGATATACTCAGTTCTTCACTTCAGTGTAACGATTCCCTGGAAAAAAAACTCGTATAACAATGGGCGGTATGAGCGGCGAGATGAGTATCCTACACCGCTCCTCCAGCTCGTCGGTGGCACCGCCGCTGGAAGAGGACGACCTGCTCTCGGAGACCCTCCTCCGCCTTCCCCGGCAGCCGTCCTCTCTTCCCCACGCCTCCGCCGTTTGCAAGCGCTGGCGCAGCCTCGTCTCGGACCCCGCTTCTGCCTCCACCATCGACGCCCCCGCAGCAAAAGGCTTGTATATATTTTCATTAACTTGGAGCGACACATTACAAGCCGTTACCCCCGATAATCGAACATATATAATCTGCCGCGTTGCACGAGCCAGAGCCTACTCACCGCAACGCGACATGTGATGACAACAGCACGATTACATATGCATTGCTCATCCAAATAGGTGGATCATGCGATCGTCACCTAGATGCATATGCATGACTAAGGATAGTGACCAATGGAGACAAACAAACCAAAATGAGGATCCATACTTGATAGCGAACAATGAATGGGTAGACTGAACCCGTACTCTGTCTGGATCTAACTTCTCAGTAGGGGGCTAGGGGACGGTGGGGAAGACGAGAACCCCTGCTGCAGCATCATCTCCATGCCGGCGCCGCGAACCCTGGCAGCGGCAGCCTCCCCATGGCCATCGCCACTTGCTGCTGAATCTGCATGTCCATATATGCGACGTTGTGGTTGGCGCTGCTGCTGCTGCCTGCACCGAACTGATCCACAAACCCAGCGCCGTCGTTGGTGAGGAACTGCTGCTGCGGCGGACGAACCTGGTTGTTGTTGGAGGAGCCGGCCCTGGCCGCCATGGTGCGGCTGTCGTTGAGGACGTCCTGGAGCTCCTGATTGGCGAGGGCGGCCTGCACCTCCGCGAGCGCGGCCGCATAGGCCATCAGCTCCTCCTCACCCATGTCGCGGACGCCGGTCTCCAGCCACGCCGCCATGGGGTTCTCCGCGGCGCGCTCCTTCGCCATGTCCGCCTCCACGCGCTCCTTCCGCGCCTTCTCGGCGTCCAGCAGCGCCCTCAGCTCCTCGTACTGGCGGCTCAGCTCCGCCAGCTGCTTCTCGTCTGCTCCTCCCCCGTCCACGGTGGCCCCGGTCGGAGCGAAGCGCTCGAGGACGGCCTCGACGGAGGGGTGGCCGAAGGAGAAGGCCTTGCCGGCAGGGGAGAAGGTGATGGCGGCCACCTCGACGCCGCAGAGGATTGCCAGCTCGCTGGCCTTCTTGAACAGCCCGCCGCGGCGCTTCGAGAAGCACACCCGACGCGCCATTGCCACACCTGAAATACAAACTTTCTGGATCGGAGGAGGAGGAGGGGGACGAGAGCAGATCGCTGGCTCTCGATCGAGTATTTATAGCGGTGGAGAGGTGAGGTGCAGCTTTGCACTCCTCATCCTGAGTTGGCAACTCATTCATGGCAGCGCGCGTGCAAATTCCCATCTGTTCACCTGCTGTATATACTCTGCGAGCTGGCACGCGTATGAGAATTAAGGTCTATATATAGTGTGCACGCTGTCAGTAGAATTTTGGTCAGGGGCAAAGTCGAACCAAAATTTAGTGGGGTCAAGAAATCTAAGGGTAGGCAAGTACTTCGATTTGAATATTCAAAAAGTTTCTATTTTCCTCTTCAGCATTCTTAAGGATGATTTTGGATATGTGAGCAGGAAGAACCCGTTCGCGGAGAGAGTTCAGATGAGCACCACGACGTGCTTAGGGCTGCAAGTGGAACATGATGCCGGAGCCCGCAAATTAGTTGCATATGCCCGCGATCAATTAGCGGGACAACCGATGAAGCCCGCAAACATTTGATGATGAAAATTTGATCAAAGTGTTGGCAAGAAAACAAAAAAATTCCGGTTTATTAGCATATTCATGTTTATGATAATAGTTTATGATCAAAGTGTTGGCTAGTCGATCCCCGCAACTAGACTCATCTAGTCGCGAGGAGATGTATTTCCTCGAAGTCCAATTCGATGAAGTGCCACGACGGGCAGCACCTCCGCGGTATCCACACGTACGGCTCGATGTAGATCTCCGCCTTCTTGATCCCATGAGCAAGGTGGAGATGGCTAGATGGATCTCGGCACCACGACGATTGTGGTGGCGTTGATGATGATGATCTCCAGGAGCATGGCTTCGCCAAGCCAAGCAAGAGGAGAGGGAGAGGAGGAGGTGCAGCAGCAGCCCTACATCTAGGGGTGGTGCGGCAAGGCCATGGACGTGGTGGTGGCGGCAGCCCTCCGGGGAGAGAGGTGGCGCCATGGGAGAGGTGAAGGAGGCGGCGGCTAGGGCACCAAGGGAGGGGTGCGGCTAAGGCAGCCAAGGGTGTGCCGCACCCCCTCCCCTCTCCTCCTTATATAGTGGGGCGGCTAGGGTTTGGGGAGGGCTGGCCGGCCCCCCCTTTCCTTGGCCCCCAAGTTGGGGCGCCCCCACTTGGGCCCCTTGGCCTTTGCTTGGCCGGCTAGGCCCATGTGGGCTTTAGGGTTCTGCGCACCCCACATGGTTGCTGCACCCCCTTTGGCCCATGTGGGTCCATACGATATGGGCTCCACTTCTAGACTCTTCTAGAACCTTCCGGAACCTTCCGGTACCCCGCTGAAATATTCCGGAACTTTTCCGATACCTCCGGAAACCACTTTCCTTATATGAATCTTATTCTCCGGACCACTCCGGAACTCCTCGTGATGTCCGGGATCCCATCCGAGACTCCGAATCACCATTCGTTCATACCATCAAATATCTCATCATAAACCCTAGCTACATCGGAGCGTTAAGTGTGTGACCCTACAGGTTCGAGAACATGCAGACATGATCATATCAATAATCAACAGCGGGACCGGGATGCCCATATTGACTCCTACATATTCAACGAAGTTCCTTATCGATTGAACCATGATGCCGGAGATTCTTAATCTCATATACGATTCCCTTTGTCTCACCGATATTTAATTTGCCCGAGATTTGATCGTCGATATCTCCATATCTAGTTCTATCTCGTTACCTGGCAAATTCTCTTTACTCGTCCATAATATAGGATCTCCGTTATTAACACTTAATCACATGGTTGCAACCTTTCTGATGCTATATTACCCGAGAGGGCCCAGAGATATCTTTTCCGTCACAAGGAAGGACAAATCCCAGTCTTGATTCATGTCACCCAACAAATACCATCGGAGATACCTGAAAGTCACCTTTATAATCACCCAGTTACGAAGTGACGTTTGATGTCCACAAAGTATTCCTCCGGTAAACGGGAGTGACATAATCTCATGGTCTAAGGAAACTATACTTGGCATACTAAAAGTGTTGGCAATGAAACTTGTGTGACACGATCAATTGCAACTCTTTATTATCGGGTCTTGTTCATCACATCATTACTCCTAATGATATGACTCCGTTATCAAGTGACTATAACAAGTCCATGGTTAGGAAACTCTAACCATCTCTTCACTAACGAACTAGTCCGGTAGAGGCTTACTAGGGACACCTGTTTGTTTATATTCCACACATGTATTATGTTTCCGGTTAATACAATTATAGCATGGATAATAAACTATTATCATAAACATGAATATGCTAATAAACCATTTTATTATTGCCTCTAGGGCATATTCCCAACAGTCTCCCACTTGCACTAGAGTCAATAATCTAGTTTACATTTTCTCGATCCAACACTCATGGTGTCTAACACTCATGGAGTCTCAGTGCTGATCATGTTTGCTCGTGGAAGAGGTTCTGTCCGTGCTCTGTACTATACAGTTCTTTATGTTCTTTGCAAAACGTCAATGTCACCTAATTTGACATTATTTATCATCACATGATAAACCTCATATCATCACATGATAAACTCACATCATCATATGATGAATATAATATATTTGGTTAGAGAGTGAGATTTTCGTTTCCCTTTTATGCCTACATGACGTATGATCAGTCAAGAGGACTTTCACATAGCATGTGCACCCGGAACTCACTCAGTCTTGAAACAAACTTTCTCAAACCATAATATTATATCTTTTAATCCTTAAATTAATCATGTACTCCTATATGTTGTAGACTCACAAATCGACAGTGCAATCATGTCACTTCGATATTTTCGATCATGCTTTCGCTGCGCTTCTGCTATTATGAGATTTCCAATCTAGTTTGGTTTTATGACTTCAACCAAGTCTACCAATCTCTAGATCTCAACTCCATGAAAAATGACTCCTCATTTAACATGTTCTTCTAACCAAGAACTTGGGTCACATATCGTCAAATACAAACACATGGTTCTTATATGTTTAGTCCTATGAACGATTCATAGCGAATTCTAACATATCCTCCAACCATCATTTTGTACTGAGTTATCAACTCAATGTTTCACCCATTTCTCACAAGCAGATGAACCTTTCTTCTCTTGTTTTATTTTGAACTCCTTCAAAATCTTACTTAGGTTAAACATCCTGACATAATGCTTATCAAACATATCTATCCTCCATAGATACATCCATCTCCATGGATATTTGACGTTTCAAACTAACTTCACAAGTTATACGTTGGTTCCTGACTCATTTACAACATTTATGAAATCTCCATTTCACTCAAACAAGATGTTGTAAACTTCCACTCAAATATACACCATACACATATTAAATTGTGCAAACACTTTGGCTCCCACTCAGAAATATGTTATCATTATATTTGACCATGATTTAACTAGCTCCCACTCAAACATATGTCACCACATATTTTGATCTTGGAAAATAGTTTCTGCTCTAACTTAACATATGTCGCCACATATCTTAATTAGATCACACTCGTGTATTTTTTCGACATTTTGGACACCTCCAAAATTCTTAATTAACTTTTAATATCGAGAACTCTTTATACGAAACGCTAGTACTTTGCTAGCTTTAAGTCTTATTTATTCCCTGCAAAACCCCTTTTGAGGAATAAATATGTGAAACATCACTTTCACAAAATCAAGCAACAATTACTTTGTGATTTAAACTTAACATAGGATGACTCTTAATCACTTTCGTATTTAAGGCTTCTATTTCTTCTTTGTAGTTTCGTAGGTATGTCTTGTTTCTGAAACATGACAAGTAAATCATGAATATTATTTTGTAACCTGACAAAACTTTATATTCTTGAATCCTACTTTTCTTTAGACAAGCTAAACCGAAATTCAATGATCACCATCATTAATTCCTTTATGTGTCAAGTTTTAACCAACATAGCACTTTACATATGTGCCACTTGATACATAAACAAGCAAGGTTTTAGCTTTTCCATTCCATCAATTCTTTTATCAATGAAACCTTTTCATGATAAATCCACTAAAACATTTAACACAATCAACAATTGATTTGTCCCTTTTAGTCTCTCATTGTGGAATCTCTATTCATAGTCACATATGAATATACTACAAACTTTATTTGCAATAGTTTCTAATTATCTCATAATCAATGAAACCACTGTTTCACATAACTCATATGCGAAATGCAAATCATTAAATAGATCCTTATTTCTAAACAGAGTGTTTATCAAATAAATCTAAATGCTATTATTAAACCCCCGAAATAAAACCCTTCTTTGAGACCACACAATATCAAATAGTGTGTGATTACAATATCTTAGGACATATCAAACTCCTTTGAAAATATTCTAAATATTGTAATTTGTGATAACACTTTTCACAAGTCTGCATACTAACATATAACTCAAATATTTTGTCTCTTTTGATCAAATCATAAAGACTCAATTTTCTTGTTAACTTAATATCCTAAACTCCAGAAATTTATTTGATCTCATCAAATATCATAACTCGAATAAATACACCTATTTAATCATTTCATTTATGATGGAGTACACAAAATAATGACATTTAACATTTGCTGAAAATACAACCAACACTTGTGTTTATTTTCGGCAATTCATGGCACTCTTCCAAAGGGTGGCATTTTAATCATACTCCTTACAATAAGGTGCATTGATAAAACATCAAAATGTTTATTCAATATTTAGCACGACTAAAACAATTGTCATTATTAAGTTTTGGATATTTTAGTATGTCACATATTTTATAAATGTTCAACCAATTTATCATTTAGATTATAATAAGAATAACACACTTATAATCGAAAACTTTGTGATTTCCAAAAAGGATCACTCATGAAAATAGAACAACCATTGTCTTCAACATGAATAACCGTCTCACATAAGCAAGACACACTAATTAAAATCACACTTAATTCGATTACAACACTTATTCAAATCCTCTAATCCAAAATGATAAATGTAGAGACAGATCGTTGCCAGCATCAACTCCTTGATTGCCACCATTCCGCAACGTCTTCCCATATCCTTTATGCAAATCTCAAGCAGCAGGTTCTGTTTTCATAAAACAGAATGAGTATCAAATACTTATCGGAACCGCCACAATCGCAATTTGGATTTAAACACTTATAACTTGTATATCACTATATACTTTCTGCCTTGTCAACTTCTCTTGCTATGGGTTCCACTTTGACATGACGTTGCCGAGACACAAACTCACAGAAAGTGATCAAATCCCTTCCCATGACCTAGTCTCCGACACAATTCTTGAAGCTGGGGAGAAGCTAGCGTATCACCCCACCTATCGCGAAACCGTCATTCATCTCGTGGTTCCAAACAAGCACTAGACGATGATGTATCTCATGCATTATCCTCAGGTGTTGTTCCAAGCAAGTATTCTCTTCCATCTTGAGTGAAAGAAAACTGTTCAGACATTCGAACCTTACAATTCTAACTTGTGCTGAAAAACTATTTTTCAGCTCATCAACAATCTCCATTGCAATCAAGTTTTTGAATTGTCTTCTTAGGTAAGAATTCATGAAGGTGCACATCATCCACTTGACTTTCAAGTAGGTGGTTCAAAACCACTCCATGTACTCTTCATAGCTTGCAGAAATGTTTGGGTTTATCTCCTATTGGTTCTTCTAGCACGTAGAGCTGAGCATGGGTGTTTAGGACTTCTTTCAGGTACCACTTAACAAAATGACCCATCGAGACGCAGTATTTAGCAACGAACAGACTACCGTAGTCGACCATGATCTACAAGGATTTTTGCAAAGACATCTGGACTTTTGTTTATGATAATTTTAGTTCATCTTAATGAACTCCCACTAAACTCAACATCTCTCTGGTTGTTTAGTGACACACGATCCAAATCCACTACACCACAACCGATCATCACTTGAGATGATGTAGCTTCAATGGTGAACATCGCCATGTTGATCATATCATCCATATGACTCGTGTTTAGCCTTTCGGCTCTTGTGTTCCGAGGCCATGTCTGTACATGCTAGGCTCGTCAAGGAAACCGTAGTATTTCCGCGTGTGTAAATCTGGCTTACACCCGTTGTATGTGAACGTTGAATCTATCACACCCGATCATCACGTGGTGCTTCGAAACGAAGATCTTTGGCAACGGTGCATACTAGGGGAGAACACATCTTGATATTAACGTGAGAGATCACCTTATCATGCTACCGTCGCGATCACATCTAAGCATAACAATAAGGTGCATAAAAGGATTAACATCACATGCAATTCATAATTGTGATATGATATGGCCTTTCTTCTTGTGCTTTTGATCTCCATCTTCAAAGCACCGGCAAGATCTCCATCTCCGGCATGATCTCCATCATCGTGGCGCCATCACCATGGTTGTCCACCAACTATTGCAACTACAACTAATGCTACTCTTAGCAATAAAGTAAAGCAATTACATGGTGATTCATCGACACGCAGGTCACATAAAATAAAAGACAACCATATGGCTCCAGCCGGTTGCCGTACTCGACGACATGCAAGTCGCGAAAGATTACAAACATGATCATTGCATACATTATCACAAATCACATATTGGCCATACCACATCACATGACCCCCTCTGCAAAAACAAGTTAGACGTCCTCTACTTTGTTTATGCAATTTTTACGTGGCTTGGGTCAACGAGATAGAACCGTTCTAATCTACGCAAAACCACAACGGTGATATAGTAGTTGCTTATTTACTCATCCTTTTGAAAGGCCTTCCATTGAAAATTGCATCTTCACTAAAGCAAGAGAAACAGACACCCGCCAGCCACTTATGCAAAACAAGTTGCATGTCAGTCGTGGAACCGGTCTCTCGTGCGTGGACGAGTAAGGTTGGTCCAGGCCGCTTCATCTCACAATACCGCAAAGACGCAAAGTGCACGCGAGAAGGTAGCAACATAAAATATCAACGCCCACAACACTTGTGTTCTAATCGCACCAACATCTACGAATAGATCTAGGCTCTGATACCACTGAAGGGGTCGCAGCATAGAAAACAAAATTTTCCTACGCAGCAAGCGGAATAAACCCAAGGATCTAGATCTACTAGATGGAGGTAGCGAAGATGAGATCAAATCTCTTACCCTTGAAGATCAACAAACGCGTTTTGTCGGTGCAGGGGTTGGCTAGTCGATCCCCGCAACTAGACTCATCTAGTCGCGAGGAGATGTATTTCCTCGAAGTCCAATCCGACGAAGTGCCACAAGGGGTAGCACCTCCGCGGTATCCACACGTACGGCTCGATGTAGATCTCCTCCTTCTTGATCCCGCAAGCAAGGTGGAGATGGCTAGATGGATCTCGGCACCACGACGGTTATGGTGGCGTTGATGGTGTAGTGCTCCGTCCGACAGGGCTTCGCCAAGCCATGTGAGAGGGAGAGGGAGAGGAGGAGGCGCAGCAGCAGCCCTACACTAGGGTGGTGCGGCTATGGTGGAGAGGATGGCGGCAGCCCTACGGGAGAGGTGGCGCCAAAAGAGAGGTCGAGTGTGGCAGCCCTCCGGGGAGAGAGATGGCGCACGGCGGCTAAGGGAGAGAGGGGGGCGGCGGCTTGGGGAGGAGCAACTTGGGTGCGACAGCCCTCCCCAGCCCCTCCTTATATAGGCGGCCAGGGGGGGTGCGCCCCAAGCCTCCCCTAGGGCTGGCGGCTGGGTGTCTTGGCCCCCAAGCCTCCCCTAGGGTTTGCCCGGCCCCCTCTTGGGCTTTGCCCTAGCCCGCATGGGCCTAGGTGCCCTTGGTGGTGCGGCTGGCCCTAGGCCAGTCCACCACTCCTTTATCCCATGTGGGCCCCATACTCCTATGGGCCCCACTTCTAGACTCCTCTAGAACCTTCTAGAATATTCCGGAACCCTTCCAGAAAATCCCGGAACTTTTCCGATACCTCCGGAAACCACTTTCCTTATATGAATCTTATTCTCCGGACCACTCCGGAACTCCTCGTGACGTCCGGGATCCTATCCGAGACTCCGAATCACCATTCGTTCATTCCATCAATTATCTCATCACTAAACCCTAGCTACATCGGAGCGTTAAGTGTGTGACCCTACGGGTTCGAGAACATGCAGACATGATCATATCAATAATCAAGAGCGGGACCGGGATGCCCATATTGACTCCTACATATTCAACGAAGTTCTTTATCGATTGAACCACGATGCCGGAGATTCTTTGTCGTCGTGGTGAACAACAGATGCCTAGGGGTAGGCTTAAGTTTGGGGACCGATTGGACGCTAGAGGATTCGGGGAGGGATTGTGCAATAGAAATCACACGAACGCACACATGAACACACACACGATTTACCCAGGTTCGGGGCCCTCGTGAGGAGGTAAAACCCCTACTCCTGCCTGTCTGATCTATATATGGTGATGTATGAAAACTATTACATCGGTGCTCCTTGAGCTGAGTTTCTAAGGGAGCTGAGGAGCTAGTAGAGGGCCGGGGGGAAAATGAGCCTCGCGGGGCTGCCCGCGTCTTTCGCTGCCCCCGTCTCCTCCCCCTGGTGCTCTCTTAAATAGAGAGAGCCCAGGGGACAACCAGGGGACAAGGGGGCAAGAAATACCATGCACTGCACACTATTGATGCATTGACTACTGGGGTCTTATCCATACTGTTGAGGTGTCCTGGTGCTCACTGTAGCCATGCCGCACTGTCCTCACCCTCGCCCTCTGGGGAAGGTGGTATCTGGTGCGGGTACGTCGGGAGCGCCTATGCCGGTCTGAGCCAAGGGCGTCCCAAGACCGACATAAGGTGGCGAGTAGTCGATGAAGGGAGCCGACATAAACAGTGCCATTGGTGGGCGTCTATGTCGGTCAAGGGGTGATGAAGCGCCTCGTATGTCGGTCAGAGCTCAGGAGCGGAGAGTGGGCCGTCCGGGATAACTCGGTCAGCCGACATATGCCATGTCGGTCTGGCGTATCTCGATAACCCGGATGGCGGTCGAAGGATACCCGGGGTATGCCGAGGTAACAGTGATTACCCGGTAAAGTGACCCGGGCCCCGGTCAGCCGGATGAGTGGCCAAGGTGGGTCGTCCTGGGAGTGACGCTGCCGACATAAGCCTATGTCGGCACGGCGGGATGTCATCTGGAGGAGCCGGTGCAGAAGAGATGGGCCGCGGGGTACGTCGGTAGCGGTGAATCGGCCCCACCGGGTTAGAGGACCCGACACAAGTGTATGTCGGTACGGTGACTGGAATGTCGACCTGGGTCACGCCTATATCGGCCCGGGTTGACCTCTTCTATCTTTCCTTTGTCTTCTGCGTGTTAACTTGCTATCTCTTCCTTCCACTGTACCAACTCTGAGGTACCCGGGGTTACATCCCCGACAGTAGTCCCCGAGGCTATGTGGGACTCGTAGAGTCGTGCATAGTCTTACCCGAAACTTGTATCACAGAGTTGGTACCCATTCATATGGCCAGTATGGACTGCATCAAATATAAAGCCATCATGGGGAATACTGAAATCCCATGCCGGCAGCGTGCGCTGTGCCGCTTTGCAGCCTGTATGGGCATCACCACCTGTTGGTTCTTAGCCGAGCTGGGCATTTGCCAGAATCGTATGCCTGCCATCATAAGTTCGTCATTTAACCACGCCCTCTAGAACAAACGCGTCATCCGGTTGACCGAGCTCACCCGAATCAACAACGAGATGGACAGTTTGCACTGGAAATGACTCGCATGCATGGGTATGGCCACACATAGATGTTTCTGCCGGTGCTGGGTAATTTGACATACTGCCCGTACGAACATGTTTCATATGTCGGATGTCAACAGACTTTTGCTGAATTGACATAGTGCCTTCATGGGCATACTTTATATATTGGTTTCTGCCACCTCGGGCGTTTTACCGAAATCACATGTCGGCAGCAAGAGCTGGACCGACACATAGCCTGCTTGGGCATATTTTATATCGGTTTCTAGCCTTCTTGGGCGTTTACCGAAATCATATGTCGGCAGCATTTAGCTGGACCGACATATAGCCTGCTTGGGCATTATCTTATCGGTTTCTAGCCTTCTTGGGCGTTTACCGAAATATTATGTCGGCAGCATTTAGCTGGACCGACATATAGCCTGCTTGGGCTAAATCTGACATTTTGCCTTGATAGGCATTCGTCGGATGACGAGTTGAGAATTTTATCAACGCGTAGCATTCGGTGAGTTTAGATATTTTTCAACTCGGAGCGCCGAGACAGTGATGCTATGATACTCTGATAAATTCGGATAGCTGAAGAGTCATGATAGTCGATAAAGACGACATAGATTTGCGAGATGCCTGTCGATACGAGATAAATGCCGTGATATTTTGGCAAACCGAAATAAACGGCGATTCGAGATATTGCAGGATGCCCTGATACTCTGGCGAACCGACATAAACGGCGATCTGGAGATATTGCGCTGTTGATACCGCGATAATTGGCCAGCCGAGATAAGTGATGATTCGGGGTCACCAACATGATCAAGGTTTTGGTGCTGAGCACCTACTCGATAGAACCGATACCATCATACCAGGTTAGTCCACACATATTTATAAAGAGTATTTAAACTTAACAACAACCTTGCTAACAGACGAATATAATTTTAACATATGACAGAAACGACAGATCTACGCATGAATATGCAGACTCGGTCTTAACCGAGTCCCCGAGGCACTTTTATTATCTAGGAGTAAACATAAAACCGACTGGCCGGCCAGTCCCCGGGTCAAGACATCTCGTTCCCGGGGAAAACATCTAAGCAAGATAAGAAGGGGCAGTCCCCGAGTAACTTTTGAGGTTAAACTCTCTACTCTAGGTACTAGCATGTACATGGTAACTACTCACATTGCCTTGTTGATGCAGACTCGAACGGAGAAGCGCAGGTTTGCCCCGTCCCGGGCGTCCAACGGAGTCGAAGACGAGCGAGACCTGTGTGGGCCAATAAAATAGAGCCGACATACCCCAGACTCGGTAGACCTTTGCTGGCACAGCATGCCAGATTTTCCTTTGGCCGACATACCTCTTACGTCGGCAGATTACCTCGGCAGTTATTTGCTTGCCTTATCTCGGCCAAGCCATTTCAGCTGGCCTATTTCCCGCCGACATGATGCTTATGTCGGTTGCTTCTAACACTCAGTCGATTTAATATCTTACTCGGCCATGCCTTTCGGCCAGCACCCGACTCAACCCGAGTCCTTTTACTCGGCGAGCACACTCAGCCGACACGCATGTAACAATCGACATGATACGGCCGGCTTTTCTATCTTGGTAGCTGACTCTTTTCAGCCGACGCACCCTATCCGCCGGGATCTATCTCTTTTCGTTTCTTCTTTTCACGAACTCGGTCTGTGTCTCAAAGCCGACACAAGACTTTCTCTATAGCTTCTCTACTTTACTCGGCTACGAGGCCACATCCGTCAGTGGCCGTCATACCTATGCACCGGCCTGCCGCTCGCAGGCGTACATGGATGCAGAGTGCGCCTAGACATGCACGGACGCGGCCGACATAGAGTCGGACAACGGTGACAGAGCCGACGTAGAGCCACCGGGCCGAGCGGGAAGGACGGCACGGACACCGCAGTCCCCGGGTGCAGGCACAGGGTGAAACCGGTGACGAAGGAGTGAGCGCGGAGGCCATGTCGATGTCAAGCCCCCGGGCGAACCCGGTTACAGCGTGGAGCCGGTGGCGAGGATACCGGGCTCGGGCGAAGCTGGCCAAGGTGATGCCGGATCAAGGGTAACTGCTTGCGGGCGAAGTCGAACATGGCAGAGCCGGCGCGGGGAAGACGCCAGCGGCGACATAGACGCCGGGAGCGGCGACGGCCACGCCAGTCCCCGAGTGTGGTTGGACACGCCAAGGAGGCCAGCGAGCGCGGCGGCGGTGTTGATGTAGAGCCGCCGAGCTAGCCAGAGACACGGTGAGCCGACCATAGCCTTGTTGACGACGTTGGTGCCGGTGACGAAGAGCTTGATGAAGCGGCCCGGCGAGCGGAAACCCCGCGCCGCCACGCGAGGTGCTCGCCGGAGTCGATGAAGAAGGTCCCGTCCGAAATTAGCCCAGCTAGCGCCACTACCAGCCCCACGGTGGGCGCCAACTGTCGTCGTGGTGAACAACAGATGCCTAGGGGTAGGCTTAAGTTTGGGGGCCGATTGGACGCTAGAGGATTCGGGGAGGGATTGTGCAATAGAAATCACACGAACGCACACATGAACACATACACGATTTACCCAGGTTCGGGGCCCTCGTGAGGAGGTAAAACCCCTACTCCTGCCTGTCTGATCTATATATGGTGATGTATGAAAACTATTACATCGGTGCTCCTTGAGCTGAGTTTCTAAGGGAGCTGAGGAGCTAGTAGAGGGCCGGGGGGAAAATGAGCCTCGCGGGGCTGCCCGCGTCTTTCGCTGCCCCCGTCTCCTCCCCCTGGTGCTCTCTTAAATAGAGAGAGCCCAGGGGACAACCAGGGGACAAGGGGGCAAGAAGTACCATGCACTGCACACTGTTGATGAATTGACTACTGGGGTCTTATCCATACTGTTGAGGTGTCCTGGTGCTCACTGTAGCCATGCCGCACTGTCCTCACCCTCGCCCTCTGGGGAAGGTGGCATCTGGTGCGGGTACGTCGGGAGCGCCTATGCCGGTCTGAGCCAAGGGCGTCCCAAGACCGACATAAGGTGGCGAGTAGTCGATGAAGGGAGCCGACATAAACAGTGCCATTGGTGGGCGTCTATGTCGGTCAAGGGGTGATGAAGCGCCTCGTATGTCGGTCAGAGCTCAGGAGCGGAGAGTGGGCCGTCCGGGATAACTCGGTCAGCCGACATATGCCATGTCGGTCTGGCGTATCTCGATAACCCGGATGGCGGTCGAAGGATACCCGGGGTATGCCGAGGTAACAGTGATTACCCGGTAAAGTGACCCGGGCCCCGGTCAGCCGGATGAGTGGCCAAGGTGGGTCGTACTGGGAGTGACGCTGCCGACATAAGCCTATGTCGGCACGGCGGGATGTCATCTGGAGGAGCCGGTGCAGAAGAGATGGGCCGCGGGGTACGTCGGTAGCGGTGAATCGGCCCCACCGGGTTAGAGGACCCGACACAAGTGTATGTCGGTACGGTGACTGGAATGTCGACCTGTGTCACGCCTATATCGGCCCGGGTTGAACTCTTCTATCTTTCCTTTATCTTCTGCGTGTTAACTTGCTATCTCTTCCTTCCACTGTACCAACTCTGAGGTACCCGGGGTTACATCCCCGACATTCTTAATCTCATATACGATTCCCTTTGTCTAACCGATATTTAATTTGCCCGAGACTTGATCGTCGATATCTCCATATCTGGTTCAATCTCGTTACCTGGCAAATTCTCTTTACTCGTCCATAATATAGGATCTCCGTGATTAACACTTAATCACATGGTTGCAACCTTTCTTGATGCTATATTACCGAGAGGGCCCAGAGATATCTTTTCCGTCACAAGGAAGGACAAATCCCAGTCTTGATTCATGTCACCCAACAAATACCATCGGAGATACCTGAAAGCCACCTTTATAATCACCCAGTTACGAAGTGACGTTTGATGTCCACAAAGTATTCCTCCGGTAAACGGGAGTGACATAATCTCATGGTCTAAGGAAACTATACTTGGCATACTAAAAGCGTTGGCAATGAAACTGTGTGACACGATCAATTGCAACTCTTTATTATCGGGTCTTGTCCATCACATCATTACTCCTAATGATATGACTCCGTTATCAAGTGACTATAACAAGTCCATGGTTAGGAAACTCTAACCATCTCTTGACTAACGAACTAGTCCGGTAGAGGGTTACTAGGGACACCTGGTGTTTATATTCCACACATGTATTATGTTTCCGGTTAATACAATTATAGCATGGATAATAAACTATTATCATAAACATGAATATGCTAATAAACCATTTTATTATTGCCTCTAGGGCATATTCCCAACAGTCTCCCACTTGCACTAGAGTCAATAATCTAGTTTACATTTTCTCGATCCAACACTCATGGTGTCTAACACTCATGGAGTCTCAGTGCTGATCATGTTTGCTCGTGGAAGAGGTTCTGTCCGTGCTCTGTACTATACAGTTCTTTATGTTCTTTGCAAAACGTCAATGTCACCTAATTTGACATTACTTTATCATCTCATGATAAACCTATTATCATCACATGATAATTCTCATCATCATATGATGAATATAATATATTTGGTTAAGAGCGAGACGTTCGTTTCCCTTTTATGCCTACATGTACGTATGATCAGTCAAAAGGAACTTTCACATAGCATGTGCACCCGGAACTCACTCAGTCTTGAAACAAAATTTCTCAAACCATAATATTATATCTTTTAATCCTTGAATTAATCATATACTCCTATATGTTGTAGACTCACAAATCGACAGTGCTATCATGTCACTTCGATATTTTCGATCATGCTTTTGCTGCGCTTCTGCTATCATGAGATCCCCAATCTAGTTTGGTTTTATGACTTCAACCAAGTCTACCAATCTCTAGATTCTATTATCTCAACTCCATGGAAAAATGACTCCTCATTTAACATGTTCTTCTAACCAAGAACTTGGGTCACATATCGTCAAATACAAACACATGGTTCTTATATGTTTTAGTCCTATGAACAATTCATAGCGATCACTAACATATCCTCCAACCATCATTTTTGTACTGAGTTATCAACTCAATGTTTCACCTATTTCTCACAAGCAGATGAACCTTTCTTCTCTTGTTTTATTTTGAACTCCTTCAAAATTTTACTTAGGTAAAAATCCTGACATAATGCTTTATCAAACATATCTATCCTCCATAGATACATCCATCTCCATGGATATTTGACTTAACTACTTCATAAGTTATACGTTGGTTCCTGACTTATTTACAACATTTATGAAATCTCCATTTCACACAAACAAGATGTTGTAAACTCCCACTCAAATATACACCATACACATATTAAATTGTGAAACCACTTTGGCTCCCACTCAGAAATATGTTATCCTTATATTTGACCATGATTTAACTAGCTCCCACTCAAACATATGTCACCACATATTTTGATCTTGGAAAATAGTTTCTGCTCTGACTTAATATATGTCGCCACATATCTTAATTAGATCACACTCGTGTATTTTTTTCGATATTTTGGACACCTCCAAAATTCTTAATTAACTATTAATATCGAGAACTCTTTATACGAAACGCTAGTACTCTACTAGCTTTAAGTTTTATTTATTCTCTACAAAACACCTTTTGAGGAATAAATATGTGAAACATCACTTTCACAAAATCAAGCAACAATTACTTTGTGATTTAAACTTAACACAAGATGACTCTTAGTCACTTTCGTATTTAAGGCTTCTATTTCTTCTTTGTAGTTTCGTAGGTATGTCTTGTTTCTGAAACATGACAAGTAAATCATGAATATTATTTTGTAACCTGACAAAACTTTATATTCTTGAATCCTACTTTTCTTTAGACAAGCTAACCGAAATTCAATGATCACCATCATTAATTCCTTTATGTGTCAAGTTTTAACCAACATAGCACTTTACATATGTGCCACTTGATACATAAACAAGCAAGGTTTTAGCTTTTCATTATTCCATCAATTCTTTTATCAATGAAACCTTTTCACGATAAGTCCACTAAAACATTTAACACAATCAACAATTGATTTGTCCCTTTTAGTCTCTCATTGTGGAATCTCTATTCATAGTCACATATGAATATACTACAAACTTTATTTGCAATAGTTTCTAATTATCTCATAATTAATGAAACCACTGTTTCACATAACTCATATGCGAAATGCAAATCATTAAATAGATCCTTATTTCTAAACAGAGTGTTTATCAAATAAATCTAAATGCTATTATCAAACCCCCGAAATAAAACCCTTCTTTGAGACCACACAATATCAAATAGTGTGTGATTACAATATCTTAGGACATATCAAACTCCTTTGAAATATTCTAAATATTGTAATTTGTGATAACACTTCTCACAAGTCCGCATACTAACATATAACTCAAATATTTTGTCTCTTTTGATCAAATCATAAAGACTCAATTTTCTTGTTAACTTAATATCCTAAACTCCAGAAATTTATTTGATCTCATCAAATATCATAACTCGAATAAATACACCTATTTAATCATTTATGATGGAGTACACAAAATAATGACATCTAACATTTGCTGAAAATACAACCAACACTTGTGTTTATTTTCGGCAATTCATGGCACTCTTCCAAAGGGTGGCATTTTAGTCATACTCCTTACAATAAGGCGCATTGATAAAACATCAAAATGTTTATTCAATCTTTAGCACGACTAAAACAATTGTCATTATTAAGTTTTGGATATTTTAGTATGTCACATATTTTATAAATGTTCAACCAATTTATCATCTAGATTATAATAAGAATAATACACTTATAATCGAAAACTTGTGATTTCCAAAAAGGATCACTCATGAAAATAGAACAACCATTGTCTTTAACATGAATAACCGTCTCACATAAGCAAGACACACTAATTAAAATCACACTTAATTCGATTACAAAACTTATTCAAATCCTCTAATCCAAATGATAAATGTAGAGACAGATCGTTGCCAGCATCAACTCCTTGATTGCCACTATTCCACAACGTCTTCCCATATCCTTTATGCAAATCTCAAGCAGCAGGTTCTGTTTTCATAAAACAGAATGAGTATCAAATACTTATCGGAACCGCCACAATTGCAATTTGGACTTAAACACTTATAACATGTATATCAATATATACTTTCTGCATTGTCAACTTCTCTTGCTATGGGTTCCACTTTGACATGACGCAGCCGAGACACAAACTCACAGAAAGTGATCAAATCCCTTCCCATGACCTAGTCTCCGACACAATTCTTGAAGCTGGGGAGAAGCAAGCGTATCACCCCATCTATCGCGAAACCGTCATTCATCTCGTGGTTCCAAACAAGCACTAGACGATGATGTATCTCATGCATTATCCTCAGGTGTTGTTCCAAGCAAGTGTTCTCTTCCATCTTGAGTGAAAGAAAACCGTTCAGACATTCGAACCTTACAATTCTAACTTGTGCTGAAAAACTATTTTTCAGCTCATCAACAATCTCCATTGCAATCAAGTTCTTGAATTGTCTACTTAGGTCAGAATTCATGAAGGTGCACATCATCCACTTGACTTTCAAGTAGGTGGTTCAAAACCACTCCATGTACTCTTCATCGCTTGCAGAAATATTTAGGTTTATCTCCTATTGGTTCTTCTAGCACGTAGAGCTGAGCATGGGTGTTTAGGACTTCTTTCAGGACGCAGGTACTACTCAACAAATTGACCCATCGAGACGCAGTTTTTCAGCAACGAACAGACTACCGTAGTCGACCATGATCTACAAGGATTTTTGCAAAGACATCTGGACTTTTGTTTATGATAATTTTAGTTCATCTTAATGAACTCCCACTAAACTCAACATCTCTCTGGTTGTTTAGTGACACACGATCCAAATCCACTACACCACAACCGATCATCACGTGAGATGATGTAGCTTCAATGGTGAACATCGCCATGTTGATCATATCATCCATATGACTCGTGTTTAGCCTTTCGGCTCTTGTGTTCCGAGGCCATGTCTGTACATGCTAGGCTCGTCAAGGAAACCGTAGTATTTCGCGTGTGTAAATCTGGCTTACACCCGTTGTATGTGAACGTTGAATCTATCACACCCGATCATCACGTGGTGCTTCGAAACGAAGATCTTTGGCAACGGTGCATACTAGGGAGAACACATCTTGATATTAACGTGAGAGATCACCTTATCATGCTACCGTCGCGATCACATCTAAGCATAACAATAAGGTGCATAAAAGGATTAACATCACATGCAATTCATAATTGTGATATGATATGGCCTTTCTTCTTATGCTTTTGATCTCCATCTTCAAAGCACCGGCAAGATCTCCATCTCCGGCATGATCTCCATCATCGTGGCGCCATCACCATGGTTGTCCACCAACTATTGCAACTACAACTAATGCTACTCTTAGCAATAAAGTAAAGCAATTACATGGTGATTCAATGACACGCAGGTCACATAAAATAAAAGACAACCATATGGCTCCTGCCGGTTGCCGTACTCGTCGACATGCAAGTCGCGAAAGATTACAAACATGATCATTGCATACATTATCACAAATCACATATTGGCCATACCACATCACATGACCCCCTCTGCAAAAACAAGTTAGACGTCCTCTACTTTGTTTATGCAATTTTTACGTGGCTTGGGTCAACGAGATAGAACCGTTCTAATCTACGCAAAACCACAACGGTGATATAGTAGTTGCTTATTTACTCATCCTTTTGAAAGGCCTTCCATTGAAAATTGCATCTTCACTAAAGCAAGAGAAACAGACACCCGCCAGCCACTTATGCAAAACAAGTTGCATGTCAATCGTGGAACCGGTCTCTCGTGCGTGGACGAGTAAGGTTGGTCCGGGCCGCTTCATCTCACAATACCGCAAAGACGCAAAGTGCACGCGAGAAGGTAGCAACATAAAATATCAACGCCCACAACACTTGTGTTCTAATCGCACCAACATCTACGAATAGATCTAGGCTCTGATACCACTGATGGGGTCGCAGCATAGAAAACAAAAATTTTCCTACGCAACAAGCGGAATAAACCCCAAGGATCTAGATCTACTAGATGAAGGTAGCGAAGATGAGATCCAATCTCTTACCCTTGAAGATCAACAAACGCGTTTTGTCGGTGCAGGGGTTGGCTAGTCGATCCCCGCAACTAGACTCATCTAGTCGCGAGGAGATGTATTTCCTCGAAGTCCAATCCGACGAAGTGCCACAAGGGGTAGCACCTCCGCGGTATCCACACGTACGGCTCGATGTAGATCTCCTCCTTCTTGATCCCGCAAGCAAGGTGGAGATGGCTAGATGGATCTCGGCACCACGACGGTTGTGGTGGCGTTGATGGTGTAGTCTCCACGAGCAGGGCTTCGCCAAGCCAAGCAAGAGGAGAGGGAGAGGAGGGCATGGTGCAGCAGCCCTACGGCTAGGGGTGGTGCAGCATCTATGGTGGAGGAGATGGCGGCAGCCCTTCGGGGAGAGGTGGCGCCATGGGGAGGTGAAGGAGGCGGCGGCTAGGGCAAGGGAGAGGGGTGCGGCTAGGCAGCCTTGGATTGGGGCGCACCCCTCCCCTCCCCTCCTTTTATATGGGGCGGCTAGGGTTAGGGGAGGGCTGGCCGGCCCCCCCTTTCCTTGGCCCCCAAGTTGGGGCGCCCCCTTCATGGGCCCCTTGGCCTTTGCTTGGCCGGCTAGGCCCATGTGGGCTTTAGGGTGGTGCGCACCCCACATGGTTGCCGCACCCCCTTTGGCCCATGTGGGTCCATACGATATGGGTTCCACTTCTAGAATATTCTAGAACCTTCCGGTACCCCGCTGAAATATTCCAAAACTTTTCCGATACCTCCGGAAACCACTTTCCTTATATGAATCTTATTCTCCGGACCACTCCGGAACTCCTCGTGACGTCCGGGATCCTATCCGAGACTCCGAATCACCATTCGTTCATTCCATCAATATCTCATCACTAACCCTAGCTACATCGGAGCGTTAAGTGTGTGACCCTACGGGTTCGAGAACATGCAGACATGATCATATCAATAATCAATAGCGGGACCGGGATGCCCATATTGACTCCCACATATTCAACGAAGTTCTTTATCGATTGAACCACGATGCCGGAGATTCTTAATCTCATATACGATTCCCTTTGTCTCACCGATATTTAATTTGCCCGAGATTTGATCGTCGATATCTCCATATCTAGTTCTATCTCGTTACCTGGCAAATTCTCTTTACTCGTCCATAATATAGGATCACCGTGATTACCACTTAATCACATGGTTGCAACCTTTCTGATGCTATATTACCGAGAGGGCCCAGAGATATCTTTTCCGTCACAAGGAAGGACAAATCCCAGTCTTGATTCATGTCACCCAACAAATACCATCGGAGATACCTGAAAGCCACCTTTATAATCACCCAGTTACGAAGTGACGTTTGATGTCCACAAAGTATTCCTCCGGTAAACGGGAGTGACATAATCTCATGGTCTAAGGAAACTATACTTGGCATACTAAAAGTGTTGGCAATAAAACTGTTGTGACACGATCAATTGCAACTCTTTATTATTGGGTCTTGTCCATCACATCATTACTCCTAATGATATGACTCCGTTATCAAGTGACTATAACAAGTCCATGGTTAGGAAACTCTAACCATCTCTTGACTAACGAACTAGTCCGGTAGAGGCTTACTAGGGACACCTGTTTGTTTATATTCCACACATGTATTATGTTTCCAGTTAATACAATTATAGCATGGATAATAAACTATTATCATAAACATGAATATGCTAATAAACCATTTTATTATTGCCTCTAGGGCATATTCCCAACAGTCTCCCACTTGCACTAGAGTCAATAATCTAGTTTACATTTTCTCGATCCAACACTCATGGTGTCTAACACTCATGGAGTCTCAGTGCTGATCATGTTTGCTCGTGGAAGAGGTTCTGTCCGTGTTCTGTACTATACAGTTCTTTATGTTCTTTGCAAAACGTTAATGTCACCTAATTTGACATTACTTTATCATCTCATGATAAACCTATTATCATCACATGATAATTCACATCATCACATGATGAATATAATATATTTGGTTAGAGAGTGAGATTTTCGTTTCCCTTTTATGCCTACATGACGTATGATCAGTCAAGAGGACTTTCACATAGCATGTGCACCCGGAACTCACTCAGTCTTGAAACAAAATTTCTCAAACCATAATATTATATCTTTTAATCCTTGAATTAATCATATACTCCTATATGTTGTAGACTCACAAATCGACAGTGCTATCATGTCACTTCGATATTTTCGATCATGCTTTCGCTGCGCTTCTGCTATCATGAGATCCCCAATCTAGTTTGGTTTTATGACTTCAACCAAGTCTACCAATCTCTAGATTCTATTATCTCAACTCCATGAAAAATGACTCCTCATTTAACATGTTCTTCTAACCAAGAACTTGGGTCACATATCGTCAAATACAAACACATGGTTCTTATATGTTTAGTCCTATGAACGATTCATAGCGAATTCTAACATATCCTCCAACCATCATTTTGTACTGAGTTATCAACTCAATGTTTCACCTATTTTTCACAAGCAGATGAACCTTTCTTCTCTTGTTTTATTTTGAACTCCTTCAAAATCTTACTTAGGTTAAACATCATGACATAATGCTTTATCAAACATATCTATCCTCCATAGATACATCCATCTCCATGGATATTTGACGTTTCAAACTAACTTCATAAGTTATACGTTGGTTCCTGACTTATTTACAACATTTATGAAATCTCCATTTCACTCAAACAAGATGTTGTAAACTCCCACTCAAATATACACCATACACATATTAAATTGTGAAACCACTTTGGCTCCCACTCAGAAATATGTTATCATTATATTTGACCATGATTTAACTAGCTCCCACTCAAACATATGTCACCACATATTTTGATCTTGGAAAATAGTTTCTGCTCTAACTTAATATATGTCACCACATATCTTAATTAGATCACACTCGTGTATTTTCTCGATATTTTGGACACCTCCAAAATTCTTAATTAACTATTAATATCGAGAACTCTTTATACGAAACGCTAGTACTTTACTAGCTTTAAGTTTTATTTATTCTCTACAAAACACCTTTTGAGGAATAAATATGTGAAACATCACTTTCACAAAATCAAGCAACAATTACTTTGTGATTTAAACTTAACATAGGATGACTCTTAGTCACTTTCGTATTTAAGGTTTCTATTTCTTCTTTGTAGTTTCGTAGGTATGTCTTGTTTCTCAAACATGACAAGTAAATCATGAATATTATTTTGTAACCTGACAAAATTTTATATTCTTGAATCCTACTTTTCTTTAGACAAGCTAAACCGAAATTCAATGATCACCATCATTAATTCCTTTATGTGTCAAGTTTTAACCAACATAGCACTTTACATATGTGCCACTTGATACATAAACAAGCAAGGTTTTAGCTTTTCCATTCCATCAATTCTTTTATCAATGAAACCTTTTCACGATAAATCCACTAAAACATTTAACACAATCAACAATTGATTTGTCCCTTTTAGTCTCTCATTGTGGAATCTCTATTCATAGTCACATATGAATATACTACAAACTTTATTTGCAATAGTTTCTAATTATCTCATAATTAATGAAACCACTGTTTCACATAACTCATATGCGAAATGCAAATCATTAAATAGATCCTTATTTCTAAACAGAGTGTTTATCAAATAAATCTAAATGCTATTATTAAACCCCCGAAGTAAAACCCTTCTTTGAGACCACACAATATCAAATAGTGTGTGATTACAATATCTTAGGACATATCAAACGCCTTTGAAATATTCTAAACATTGTAATTTGTGATAACACTTCTCACAAGTCCACATACTAACATATAACTCAAATATTTTGTCTCTTTTGATCAAATCATAAAGACTCAATTTTCTTGTTAACTTAATATCCTAAACTCCAGAATTTATTTGATCTCATCAAATATCATAACTCGAATAAATACACCTATTTAATCATTTCATTATGATGGAGTTCACAAAATAATGACATCTCACATTTGCTGAAAATACAACCAACACTTGTGTTTATTTTCGGCAACTCATGGCACTCTTCCAAAGGGTGGCATTTTAGTCATACTCCTTACAATAAGGCGCATTGATAAAACATCAAAATGTTTATTCAATATTTAGCACGACTAAAACAATTGTCATTATTAAGTTTTGGATATTTTAGTATGTCACATATTTTATAAATGTTCAACCAATTTATCATCTAGATTATAATAAGAATAACACACTTATAATCGAAAACTTGTGATTTCCAAAAAGGATCACTCATGAAAATAGAACAACCATTGTCTTTAACATGAATAACCGTCTCACATAAGCAAGACACACTAATTAAAATCACACTTAATTCGATTACAAAACTTATTCAAATCCTCTAATCAAAATGATAAATGTAGAGACAGATCGTTGCCAGCATCAACTCCTTGATTGCCACCTATTCCGCAACGTCTTCCCATATCCTTTATGCAAATCTCAAGCAGCAGGTTCTGTTTTCATAAAACAGAATGAGTATCAAATACTTATCGAAACCGCCACAATTGCAATTTGGACTTAAACACTTATAACTTGTATATCAATATATACTTTCTGCATTGCCAACTTCTCTTGCTATGGGTTCCACTTTGACATGACGCAGCCGAGACACAAACTCACAGAAAGTGATCAAATCCCTTCCCATGACCTAGTCTCCGACACAATTCTTGAAGCTGGGGAGAAGCTAGCGTATCACCCCACCTATCGCGAAACCGTCATTCATCTCGTGGTTCCAAACAAGCACTAGACGATGATGTATCTCATGCATTATCCTCAGGTGTTGTTCCAAGCAAGTGTTCTCTTCCATCTTGAGTGAAAGAAAACCGTTCAGACATTCGAACCTTACAATTCTAACTTGTGCTGAAAAACTATTTTTCAGCTCATCAACAATCTCCATTGCAATCAAGTTCTTGAATTGTCTACTTAGGTCAGAATTCATGAAGGTGCACATCATCCACTTGACTTTCAAGTAGGTGGTTCAAAACCACTCCATGTACTCTTCATCGCTTGCAGAAAAATTTGGGTTTATCTCCTATTGGTTCTTCTAGCACGTAGAGCTGATCATGGGTGTGTAGGACTTCTTTCAGGACGCAGGTACTACTCAACAAATTTGACCCATCGAGACGCAGTTTTTCAGCAACGAACTGACTACCGTAGTCGACCATGATCTACAAGGATTTTTGCAAAGACATCTGGACTTTTGTTTATGATAATTTCAGTTCATCTTAATGAACTCCCACTAAACTCAACATCTCTCTGGTTGTTTAGTGACACACGATCCAAATCCACTACACCACAACCGATCATCACGTGAGATGATGTAGCTTCAAAGGTGAACATCACCATGTTGATCATATCATCCATATGACTCGTGTTTAACCTTTCGGTTCTTGTGTTCCGAGGCCATGTCTGTACATGCTAGGCTCGTCAAGGAAACCGTAGTATTTCCGCGTGTGTAAATCTGGCTTACACCCGTTGTATGTGAACGTTGAATCTATCACACCCGATCATCACGTGGTGCTTCGAAACGAAGATCTTTGGCAACGGTGCATACTAGGGGAGAACACATCTTGATATTAACGTGAGAGATCACCTTATCATGCTACCGTCGCGATCACATCTAAGCATAACAATAAGGTGCATAAAAAGGGATTAACATCACATGCAATTCATAATTGTGATATGATATGGCCTTTCTTCTTATGCTTTTGATCTCCATCTTCAAAGCACCGGCAAGATCTCCATCTCCGGCATGATCTCCATCATCGTGGCGCCATCACCATGGTTGTCCACCAACTATTGCAACTACAACTAATGCTACTCTTAGCAATAAAGTAAAGCAATTACATGGTGATTCAATGACACGCAGGTCACATAAAATAAAAGACAACCATATGGCTCCTGCCGGTTGCCGTACTCGACGACATGCAAGTCGCGAAAGATTACAAACATGATCATTGCATACATTATCACAAATCACATATTGGCCATACCACATCACATGACCCCCTCTGCAAAAACAAGTTAGACGTCCTCTACTTTGTTTATGCAATTTTTACGTGGCTTGGGTCAACGAGATAGAACCGTTCTAATCTACGCAAAACCACAACGGTGATATAGTAGTTGCTTATTTACTCATCCTTTTGAAAGGCCTTCCATTGAAAATTGCATCTTCACTAAAGCAAGAGAAACAGACACCCGCCAGCCACTTATGCAAAACAAGTTGCATGTCAATCGTGGAACCGGTCTCTCGTGCGTGGACGAGTAAGGTTGGTCCGGGCCGCTTCATCTCACAATACCGCAAAGACGCAAAGTGCACGCGAGAAGGTAGCAACATAAAATATCAACGCCCACAACACTTGTGTTCTAATCGCACCAACATCTACGAATAGATCTAGGCTCTGATACCACTGATGGGGTCGATAGCATAGAAAACAAAAATTTCCTACGCAACAAGCGGAATAAACCCCAAGGATCTAGATCTATTAGACGAAGGTAGCGAAGATGAGATCCAATCTCTTACCCTTGAAGATCAACAAACGCGTTTTGTCGGTGCAGGGGTTGGCTAGTCGATCCCCGCAACTAGACTCATCTAGTCGCGAGGAGATGTATTCCTCGAAGTCCAATCCGACGAAGTGCCACAAGGGGTAGCACCTCCGCGGTATCCACACGTACGGCTCGATGTAGATCTCCGCCTTCTTGATCCCGCAAGCAAGGTGGAGATGGCTAGATGGATCTCGGCACCACGACGGTTGTGGTGGCGTTGATGATGATGATCTCCACGAGCATGGCTTCGCCAAGCCAAGCAAGAGGAGAGGGAGAGGAGGGAATGGTGCAGCAGCCCTACGGCTAGGGGTGGTGCAGCATCTATGGTGGAGGAGATGGCGGCAGCCCTTCGGGGAGAGGTGGCGCCATGGGGAGGTGAAGGAGGCGGCGGCTAGGGCAAGGGAGAGGGGTGCGGCTAGGCAGCCTTGGATTGGGGCGCACCCCTCCCCTCCCCTCCTTTTATATGGGGCGGCTAGGGTTAGGGGAGGGCTGGCCGGCCCCCCCTTTCCTTGGCCCCCAAGTTGGGGCGCCCCCTTCATGGGCCCCTTGGCCTTTGCTTGGCCGGCTAGGCCCATGTGGGCTTTAGGGTGGTGCGCACCCCACATGGTTGCTGCACCCCCTTTGGCCCATGTGGGTCCATACGATATGGGCTCCACTTCTAGACTCTTCTAGAACCTTCCGGAACCTTCCGGTACCCCGCTGAAATATTCCGGAACTTTTCCGATACTTCCGGAAACCACTTTCCTTATATGAATCTTATTCTCCGGACCACTCCGGAACTCCTCGTGATGTCCGAGATCCTATCCGAGACTCCGAATCACCATTCTCATCAAATATCTCATCATAAACCCTAGCTACATCGGAGCGTTAAGTGTGTGACCCTACGGGTTCGAGAACATGCAGACATGATCATATCAATAATCAATAGCGGGACCGGGATGCCCATATTGACTCCCACATATTCAACGAAGCTCTTTATCGATTGAACCACGATGCCGGAGATTCTTAATCTCGTTTACGATTCCCTTTGTCTCACCGATATTTAATTTGCCCGAGATTTGATCATTGATATCTCCATATCTAGTTCTATCTCGTTACCTGGCAAATTCTCTTTACTCGTCCATAATATAGGATCACCGTGATTACCACTTAATCACATGGTTGCAACCTTTCTGATGCTATATTACCGAGAGTGCCCAGAGATATCTTTTCCGTCACAAGGAAGGACAAATCCCAGTCTTGATTCATGTCACCCAACAAATACCATCGGAGATACCTGAAAGCCACCTTTATAATCACCCAGTTACGAAGTGACGTTTGATGTCCACAAAGTACTCCTCCGGTAAACGGGAGTGACATAATCTCATGGTCTAAGGAAACTATACTTGGCATACTAAAAGTGTTGGCAATAAAACTGTTGTGACACGATCAATTGCAACTCTTTATTATTTGGGTCTTGTCCATCACATCATTACTCCTAATGATATGACTCCGTTATCAAGTGACTATAACAAGTCCATGGTTAGGAAACTATAACCATCTCTTGACTAACGAACTAGTCCAGTAGAGGCTTACTAGGGACACCTGTTTGTTTATATTCCACACATGTATTATGTTTCCAATTAATACAATTATAGCATGGAGAATAAACTATTATCATAAACATGAATATGCTAATAAACCATTTTATTATTGCCTCTAGGGCATATTCCCAACAGGATCTGCACTCCCACCTCATCCACAGGTACACCTTCTAATCGCCTATAAATAGCGACGTCCCTGCAGCGAAACGGCACACAATGAGCGTCTACCTTTGCCACCGAACCCAATGGTTGGATTTAGCCTACCCGATGGCATGTTCCCTAACACAAGCCCTCGGGTAGGTTGAATCCAACCACTGGATTAGAGTGACACAATGATGAATTGCCGAGGAGGTTGAATCCAAGCAGCGGCAAGGCGCTCTGATCAATCAGTTCATCGACCGAATATAAATCAAACGGTTTCACCTGCATACGCCCTACGGTGCATTTGATATGCGGGCACTCTCTAGCCACAGTAGGGTTGTATGCAGGTGATACCGTGTGTTTTGTTCTATCTAGAAATCCTTCAGTTCATCGACCGAATACGGTTTGTATGCAGGTGATACCGTGTGTTTTGTACACGAACTTCTCACCAGTTTTTGTCAACACTCATACATAAAAAGGTTTTGAGAACACTCATATATAAATTGTTTTATATACTATTACACTCATACTTAGATCATGATCGCTTCTTTGGACTTAACCATGGAGTTTCTTCATTATTTAACGGGATGCTTGGGTCAGTTTTCACTGTGAATGGCGGAATTTCATCAAACTTATTATAGTCTGCTGACATGTCTGTCTTGTCCTCGACTCCCGCGATGTTTCTTTTTCCTGAAAGAACTATGTGACGCTTTGGCTCATTGTGTGCTGTATTTGTTTCCTTATCTTTAATTTTTTTCGGTCTGGAGCTCATGTCCTTTACATAGAAAACCTGAGCCACATCATTGGCTAGGACGAATGGTTCGTCTCTGTACGCAAGATTCTTGAGATCCACTGTTGTCATTCCGTATAGCTGGTCTACCTTTACCCCTTCTCCATTCATGTTGACCCAACTGCACCGAAACAAAGGGACCTTAAAAGTAGGTCCATAGTCAAGTTCCCATATCTCCTCTATGTAACCATAGTATGTGTCCTTTTGTCCATTCTCGTCTGTTGCATCAAAGCGAATACCACTGTTTTGGTTGGTACTCTTTTTATCTTGGGCAATCGTGTAAAATGTATTCCCATTTATCTCGTACCCTTCGAAAGTCAATGCAGTCAAAGATGGTGACGCGGCCAATAAGTAGAGTTGATCTCCAACATCGGTGTCATTCATGAGATGTAATCGCAGCCAACTGCCGAAAGTCTCAATGTGTTTTTGTTTAATCCAGGAGTCAGGCTTCCCTGGGTTTTTGGAGCGTACACTATTCTTGTGTACCTGGATATAGGGAGCCACGAAGGTGGAACTTTGTAGAACTGTGTAGTGTGCTTGAATGAAAGAATGCCCGTCCCTACATATCATTGCTTTCTTTCCTAGCGTGCCTTTTCCGCTAAGTCTCCCCTCATGCCGCGATTCAGGAAGACCAATCGACTTAATGTCGGGAATAAAGTCAACACAAAACTCAATGACCTCCTCTGTTCCATAGCCTTTGGAGATGCTTCCTTCTGGCCTAGCACGGTTATGAACATATTTCTTCCGGACTCCCATGAACCTCTCGAAGGGGAACGTATTGTGTAGAAATACAGGACCGAGAATTGCAATCTCGTCGACTAGGTCAACCAGGAGATGCGTCATAATATTGAAAAATGATGGGAGGGAACACCAACTCAAAACTAACAAGACATTGGGCCACATCCTTCTGTAACCTTGTCAGACTTTCTGGATCGATAACCTTCTGAGATATTGCATTGACAAATGCACATAGCTTCACAATGGGTACTCGAACATTTTCCGATAGAAGCCCCCTCAATGCAATCGGAAGCAACTGCGTCATAATCACGTGGCAATCATGAGACTTCAGGTTTTGGAATTTTTTATCTGCCATATTTATTATTCTCTTTATATTTGACGAGAAGCCAGCCGGGACCTTGATACTGCTCAGGCACTCAAAAAATATTTCCTTCTCTGCTTTCGTAAGAGCGTAGGTGTTTAAGTAATGACGCCCTTTATCCGTATGCTTGTTGTTTGGGTCTTTCATACGCTGCTGGTCCTCCCTTGCTTCCGGTGTATCTTTTGTCTTCCCATACACGCCGAGGAAGCCTAGCAGGTTTACGCAAATATTCTTTATCACATGCATCGCGTCGATTGAAGACCGAACCTCTAGGACTTTCCAATAGGGTAGCTCCCAAAATATAGATTTCTTCTTCCATATGGGCGCGTGTCCGGTAGCGACGTCTTTCGGAACAGAATGACTGCCAGGACCCTTTCCAAAGATTACTTCTATGTCCTTGACCATACCAAATATAACATCACCATCAGGGAGCTTAGACTTCTTCCGGTGATCTGCCTCACCATTGAAATGCTTGCCTTTCTTTCTTACGGGGTGACTGCCTGGAAGAAATTGACGACACCCCAGGTACACGACCTTCTTACATTTTTCCAAATATGTACCTTTAGTCTTATCTAAACAGTGCGTGCATGCGTTGTATCCCTTATTTCACTATTAGGGAAATGGTCATTAGTGGCGCACCATTATTGGATTTCTGTGGCGCATCCAGGAAATGGGGGGATGCGCCACAGAAGTCTCGCCACTAAAATATATTTCTGTGGCGCATCCCAACAGTGCGCCACAGAAATACCGAGATTCTGTGGCGCACGAGAAAAAGTGCGCCACAGAAATATTTCTGTGGCGCATCAGCCACCAATGCGCCACAGAACTATATGCGCCACAGAAAAATAAAAAGATGCGCCACAGAATAATTTAAATGTATTTTCAGTTTTCTGCTGCCTGCTGTACAAATACCGGTATATTATAGAAAATATAGGTATATTACAGGAAACAGAAAATACAGGTATATCACATTACTTAGAGCCCGAGATACATAATTTTTACACAAGTATGATCCAAAAGTTCATCGTGTCACACAATAATTACAAGTGCCGAATTTTTAACATCGTTTTACACATTACAAAGGAATAGGTCACACCACCTAACTATGATCCGTGATGATGGTGAGGAAGAGCGGGGAGGACGATCATGGATCCTTCTTCTTTGTCGGTGCCGGTAACGGTTTGCAGCCCTCTTTCGTCGTCCATGTCCTGGTGTTCAACTGAGCCTCTAGGATTTCTTCGATCTCCCTCTTAGGCAACCCTGTAGATGGATTGGGATATAAATAGATTGATTAATAATACAAATCTAAGTGGACAAGTCTATAATAAAGAAAACAAAGAAGCACTTATTGCTACCTCTGATGTTGTGTAAGGAGCCCCGATGATTGGTGACATCTTCGACGATGATTCGTGATAACTGCACCTGGATGCGATGGAAGTCTTCTCTAAGATCGGCATCGGTGATTGCCCCCGCACATTTGGTCCATTCTTGGAGGCTAGATGGCAACTTCAATTTCTCAGCATCCCGGACAAACCCTTTAAGGTGATGGAGGGCGTAGAAGGCCTCCTTCACGCTGCCAGACTTCTGCTTGATGCAGCAGAACTCGGTCACATGCTTGAACCGGTGTGTGCCGTCATTGCTCAAAACTTGTTGCTTCTTTTCGAAGGGGCCTCCCTTTTTGGCGTAGCCCTCGAGAGCCTCATCGAGAACACCCTTTAACTTGGTGTAGTCTTTCTTCATATCCAAACTCCCCGAGTCGAGATAAGTGGCACTGGACCACCTCGGGTTCAGGACGACGAGTGTGCAGTACTTGTTCCTGCTCAACACAATTGAAACGAAATGTTGGAAAGGATCAGCAATGAAACAAATCTACAAGAAAGCATAAGTTACGACGGCAGCGAGCGGATGTGTACTTACTCGGGAAAGAAAGGCAGAAGAATGTTGTTCTTCCTCTTGTTGGTCAGCATGAAACTCCGGAGGTACTCTATCGCCTTGGTCCGTGTCGCTGATCCTTCCACCAGCTGGCAGTTACGCATATAGTAGGGATCCGCTACCGCGACGGACTGGGTATTATCTCTCTTGATCTTCATCGACATATCAAGCGCGTATAGGCGGACCAAGTTATAGTCCAGCCGTCTAGAGTGAAAGAGATTGAAGACGTCCTCGTACGCGATGAAGAACGGATTCGCGGGGGCATCACAGATGAAGTCCAAGTCCATTGGCACCCTGACCGTGAACACCGGGTAATTTGGGTCCTTGTCTTGAATAAGGAGGCGCTCTAGCACCAAGACAGATTCATGCAAAGCGTGCATGGATCCACGTGCGAGGCAGAGTAGCTCCGGAGGCAGTATCGCTTTACCAGCTTCATGAACCCGGGTCAAGCCAACAACCGCACGGGGTGATACCGTGTCTTCATGACCCCGGATAGTCTTAGGAGCTGGCTGGCTCGCAGAGGCGCCTGGCCCCCTCTTTCTCTTCTTGTTCTTGTTCTTCTTCTTCATCTCCGGGGATGGTGAGGGTGGTTGGGGTGCGGACTCCGGGAAAACCGTCTTACGTAGTGTACCAGGGCTAAAAATGGTAGACGGTAATTTGCGTGGAGGTTGACCGCCGGCCTCCGGAGGCGTGTCTTGAGATAAACCCTGGAAGTCCAGGCGCTGCGTGCATGTACTGGGACGAGCAGCTTGATCGCCTTGAGCGCGGAAGGGTTCTTCATCCACAGGAGGCATGTACATGTCCATGCTGGCACCAGTGTTGAGGTAGCCCTCGACGTCGACATTATCACCATCATCGTCGTTGGCACCAAGTTGAGGTGCATTGGCAGCGCCTTTGGATGGTTGCGGTACAGGCGCTCCCAACAGTTTTTGGTGGCGACTGCTGGTGGCGACGACCGTCGGTTCCTTCTGGGTGGCGGTGATGGCTGCAGGCTTCGAGGAGGGCCGAACGATCGGGGGCCTCGAGGGCCGAACGATCGGGGGCCTCGAGGTGGCGCCGGTGCTGCGCCTTAACCCTAGAAGTCCAGTCCCAAGACGAATCTGGGTCTTCGGCCATGTCATCGGCCACTTGATGCAATCTTTAAGGACCATGTGATCCTCGTCGGCTCCCGGAGGTTGAATGGGGGGCTCGACGTCGCGAAACTCAGGCACTATCGTAACCAACCTGACCCTCATCACGTCCTCGTCCATTTTACTGTGGTGCATATCGCGGCTCATTGGTTGTACGACAGTGCCCTGAGCACAGTCCTTCAACTCGCCGCCGGGCACCAACCTATGCAGTAGTATGCAAGGCATGTCTTGAGTCAAAACATGTTGGACATCATGAGATGGCAGTCATCATAGGCATAGTTATAGAAGATTCTGCGGACTAACTAATTAGTTACCTGGGTGATGGCATCGAGCTCGGCAACTGTCGAGACAAGGGCGTCGGTGCCGGCGGCCTTCCTATCATTCTCCGGCCGCTCGGTTGCATTATGAAGAACAGCCGCCGCCGGCTGCGGCTCGATATCTTTCGCGGTAGGGGGCGTCGTTGCGTTGGGCTGTGGGGTCGTCAGGTCCGGCGACACGTTTTGGTTCATGATGGAGTTGCTGCCGCTGACGCTGGGCACGTATATCGGCCCCTGTCGACCAGCCGCATTCCAAGCAGCTAACCCCTCCACCAACCCAGGGGGTAAGAAACTTTTCAGCCTCTCGTCCACTAACCGCTCAACCGTGGTGGAGTCCACTTTTTGATTCTCCAGTGTCTCCACCTTTTTTCTTAGCTCCACAACCTCGGCTTTATCCTTACTTGGCTGCAATAAATTAACAAAACCATGATTTAGCAAGCAACAAAAAAAGTACCAATAGCACTAGCACTAACCTAGCACTAGCACTAACCTAGCACTAACAGCAAGCAACTATGCACTAACCTAGAACTAGCAACTATGCACTAACCTAAACATCTACTGCATTTTTCCATATAACAACATATATCAAGCACCTAGCACTAACCTAAACATCTACTGCATGCACTAACATTTTTTTTTCTCAATTTTTTCATCTCAACTAACAGCAACCAGCACTAAAAGCAATTATCAGCAACGCTACTAGCAATCAACAACAGAAATCAAACAGCCAAACAACTTGGGTGCAGCAGTTCGGTAGGGGAATTTCTACAAACACCTTGGGTGCAGCAGTTCGGTAGGGAAGGGAGGAGGGGGAAAGGAAGCACCTCGGGGAGGGGAGGGAGGGGAGGTTGTCGAGCGCGGTGTAGAGGTCGTCGCCGGTGTGGAGGGAAGGGAGGTGCGAGGGTGGGAGGTCTTCGTCGGCGGCGCCACGCGGGGGCCGAGTGTGCGGTTCGGGCAGGGGCGGTGCGGGCGTGGCGGTGGAGGTGCTCCTGGCCGTCAGTGGCGGGGCAGGTAGAGCGCGGTGGAGTGGCGGCGAGGATGTGCGGTGGTCGTCGAGCGCGCGGGCGGGAGCTGCCGGCGGCGAGGACGCGGTGGTGGTCGTCTCGAGCGCGCGAAAATTTGGGACTTAGCCGTTTTCGCGATGTGAGGGAGGCGCGTTGGCGGACCCACATATAAGTGGGCGCGATAGAATTCTGTGGCGCACCGCGGGAAGGGTGCGCCACAGAAAGGAAGGATTCTGTGGCGCACCGCGGGAAGGGTGCGCCACAGAAAGGAAGGATTTTGTGGCGCACTGTTGGAGGAGTGCGCCACAGAAATGCGCGATATTTTTTTTCTTTTCAAAAAATAAAGTTTTGGTTAAATTTAAAGAAAGAACACACACATATTTGTTAATATTTTTAAATAAAGAATATACACCTTTAGTAGGTATAATACAAAAAAAATTGGTTAAATTTAAAGAAAGAACACACACATATTTGTTATTCTTTTTAATTATATTTTTTTCTTTTCAAAAAAAAAAGTTGTTTAAAAATTTAAAGAAAGAACACACACATATTTGTTAATATTTTTAAAGAAAGAATAGACACCTTTAGTAGGTATAATACAAAAAAAATTGGTTAAATTTAAAGAAAGAACACACACATATTTGTTATTCTTTTTAATGATATTTTTTTCTTTTCAAAAAAAAAGTTTTGGTTAAATTTAAAGAAAGAACACACACATATTTGTTAATATTTTTAAAGAAAGAATAGACACCTTTAGTAGGTATAATACAAAAAAAATTGGTTAAATTTAAAGAAAGAACACACACATATTTGTTATTCTTTTTAATGATATTTTTTTTCTTTTCAAAAAATAAAGTTTTGGTTAAATTTAAAGAAAGAACACACACATATTTGTTAATATTTTTAAATAAAGAATATACACCTTTAGTAGGTATAATACAAAAAAATTGGTTAAATTTAAAGAAAGAACACACACATATTTGTTATTCTTTTTAATGATATTTTTTTCTTTTCAAAAAAAAAAGTTTTGGTTAAATTTAAAGAAAGAACACACACATATTTGTTATTCTTTTTAATGATATTTTTTTCTTTTCAAAAAATAAAGTTTCGGTTAAATTTAAAGAAAGAACACACACATATTTGTTATTCTTTTTAATGATATTTTTTTTCTTTTCAAAAAATAAAGTTTTGGTTAAATTTAAAGAAAGAACACACACATATTTGTTAATATTTTTAAATAAAGAATATACACCTTTAGTAGGTATAATACAAAAAAAATTGGTTAAATTTAAAGAAATAACACACACATATTTGTTATTCTTTTTAATGATATTTTTTCTTTTCAAAAAAAAAGTTTTGGTTAAATTTAAAGAAAGAACACACACATATTTGTTAATATTTTAAAGAAAGAATAGACACCTTTAGTAGGTATAATACAAAAAAAATTGGTTAAATTTAAAGAAAGAACACACACATATTTGTTATTCTTTTTAATGATATTTTTTTTCTTTTCAAAAAATAAAGTTTTGGTTAAATTTAAAGAAAGAACACACACATATTTGTTAATATTTTTAAAGAAAGAATAGACATCTTTAGTATGTATAATACTAAAATTCATATGCTGCCACACTTTTGAATTTCTGCACAGGAGTTCTGTGGCGCATCTGTGGCGCACGCCGCTAGATGCGCCACACAAATGGCTCCTTAAATTTTTGTGCCGGGGCCCACCCTTATTTCTGTGGCGCATAGGTGCAGCTGCGCCACAGAAACAAAATTGTTTGTGGCGCATCCGTAGCCATGCGCCACAGAAAAGGTGTGGTAGGATGCAATACAGCCGTGGGTTGTGGGGCCCAATCGTTTTCTGTGGCGCATGTACACTCGTGCGCCACAGAATAACACATTTCAGTGGCGCACCTCTTATATATGCGCCACAAAAAGGAAAGTATTTCTGTGGCGCACCTACAGAGATGCGCCACAGAATATATTCTGTGGCGCACGTCAACTTTGGTGCGCCACAGAATAGCTATCCACCTATAGCTAGTTTCCTAGTAGTGTTTGACTGTCCTGAAATGTTACTAAGAGCAGGCCAATCATTGATGGTTACGAACAGCAACGCTCGTAGGACAAATTCCATCTGTTTGTGCTCATCCCACACACGTACACCTGGTATGGCCCACAACTGCAAAAGTTCATCAACTAATGGCCTTAGGTACACATCAATGTCGTTGCCGGGTTGCTTCGGGCCTTGGATGAGAACTGGCATCATAATGAACTTCCGCTTCATGCACAACCAAGGAGAAAGGTTGTAGATACATAGAGTCACGGGCCAGGTGCTGTGACTACAGCTCTGCTCCCCAAAAGGATTCATACCGTCTGTACTTAGACCAAACCATAAGTTCCTTGCGTCACCTGCAAAGTCCGGGAACTCTCTCTCGATTTTTCTCCATTGAGACCCATCAGCGGGGTGTCTCAACTTCCCGTCTTTCTTACGCTCTTCTTTGTGCCATCGCAACAACCTGGCATGCTCTTTGTTTCTGAACAGACGTTTCAACCGTGGTATTATAGGAGCATACCACATAACCTTAGCAGGAATCTTCTTCCTGACGGGCTCGTCATCGCCCTCAACATCACCAGGATCATCTTGTCTGATCTTGTATCGCAGTGCATTGCATACCAGACATGCATCCAAATTCTCATACTCCTCACCGCGGTAAATGATGCAGTCATTGATGCATGCATGTATCTTCTGCACATCTAATCCTAGAGGGCAGATAGCCTTCTTTGCTTCGTACGTAGTCTCGGGTAGTTCGTTATCCTTTGGAAGCTTCGGCTTCATTATTTTCAGTAACTTTTCAAATCCCTTGTCAGATAAACCAGTCTCTGCCTTCCATTTCAGCAATTCCAGTGTGGTACCGAGCTTTGTGCTGCCATCTTCGCAATTTGGGTACAACAACTTTTTGTGATCCTCTAGCATGGCCTCCAACTTCAGCTTCTCCTTTTCTGTATCGCATTCTCGTTGTACATCGGAAATGACCTGACCAAGACCATCAGCATGCTCATCTGGCGTCCGTTGTTCTTCACCTCCTTCTTCTTCATTGTCTTCCATCGCAGTATCACCGTATTCTTCAGACAACATACGATAATTCTCATCATCATTTTCTTCTTCATCGTCTTCCATCATAACCCCTCTTTCTCCGTGCTTGGTCCAACAATTATAGCTGGGCATGAAACCTCTCCGAAGCAGGTGGCTTTGAAAGGTTTTCGAGGAAGAGTGCTCCTTAACGTTCCGACAGTCCACACATGGACAAGGCATAAAACCATCCTCTTTGTTTGTCTCAGCCACATGGATAAATTTATGCAAACCTGCAAGAAAATCGGAACTGCGTCGATCGCCGTACATCCATCGCCGCCGGGCATCCATCTGCATATCATATAATTAAGTTTATCAAATACAATTAAAATACATGTTCAATACTGAAATGACCACCGTATATCGACACATGCAAAATTTGTATCAATTACAGATGAAATTAAAAGACAAAGCTACGTTGCTAATTAACCTCGATCGATCGGAGGAAAGAGAGAGGACAAAGCCTAAGGGTGGCTCGGGCACCTCATATCATTTTGTGTGAACTGAAATGTGGCTCGGGCATTTCATCGAACACCTCTAGTGCATAGCAAAGGAAAAAAAACTAGCACCCACCTATCACACCTCCTAGCAGAAAAAAATAGAGGAGTAGAAGCTGGGTGCTGGCTTTATAGGCAGGGGACTATTAGTCCCGGTTCGGGCTACCAACCGGGACTAATGCTCCGGCATTGGTCCCGGTTCGACCTGCCTCCGCACCGTGGGCCAATAGTCCCGGTTGGGCTGGGGGCATTAGTCCCGGTTCAGGCTACCAACCGGGACTAAAGCTCCGGCAGAGCATTACACTACTAGGAAACTAGCTATAGGTGGATAGCTATTCTGTGGCGCACCAAAGTTGACGTGCGCCACAGAATATATTCTGTGGCGCATCTCTGTAGGTGCGCCACAGAAATACTTTCCTTCTTGTGGCGCATATATAAGAGGTGCGCCACTGAAATGTGTTATTCTGTGGCGCACGAGTGTACATGCGCCACAGAAAACGAGTGGGCCCCACAACCCACGGCTGTATTGCATCCTACCACACCTTTTCTGTGGCGCATGGCTACGGATGCGCCACAAACAATTTTGTTTCTGTGGCGCAGCTGCACCTATGCGCCACAGAAATAAGGGTGGGCCCCGGCACAAAAAATTGAAGGAGCCATTTGTGTGGCGCATCCAGCGGCGTGCGCCACAGATGCGCCACAGAACTCCTGTGCAGAAATTCAAAAGTGTGGCAGCATATGAATTTTAGTATTATACATACTAAAGATGTCTATTCTTTCTTTAAAAATATTAACAAATATGTGTGTGTTCTTTCTTTAAATTTAACCAAAACTTTTTTTTTGAAAAGAAAAAATATCATTAAAAAGAATAACAAATATGTGTGTGTTCTTTCTTTAAATTTAACCAATTTTTTTTGTATTATACCTACTAAAGGTGTATATTCTTTATTTAAAAATATTAACAAATATGTGTGTGTTCTTTCTTTAAATTTAACCAAAACTTTATTTTTTGAAAAGAAAAAAATATCATTAAAAAGAATAACAAATATGTGTGTGTTCTTTCTTTAAATTTAACCAATTTTTTTTGTATTATACCTACTAAAGGTGTATATTCTTTATTTAAAAATATTAACAAATATGTGTGTGTTCTTTCTTTAAATTTAACCAAAACTTTATTTTTTGAAAAGAAAAAAAATATCATTAAAAAGAATAACAAATATGTGTGTGTTCTTTCTTTAAATTTAACCAATTTTTTTTGTATTATACCTACTAAAGGTGTATATTCTTTATTTAAAAATATTAACAAATATGTGTGTGTTCTTTCTTTAAATTTAACCAAAACTTTATTTTTTGAAAAGAAAAAAATATCATTAAAAAGAATAACAAATATGTGTGTGTTCTTTCTTTAAATTTAACCAATTTTTTTTGTATTATACCTACTAAAGGTGTATATTCTTTATTTAAAAATATTAACAAATATGTGTGTGTTCTTTCTTTAAATTTAACCAAAACTTTATTTTTTGAAAAGAAAAAAATATCATTAAAAAGAATAACAAATATGTGTGTGTTCTTTCTTTAAATTTAACCAATTTTTTTTGTATTATACCTACTAAAGGTGTCTATTCTTTCTTTAAAAATATTAACAAATATGTGTGTGTTCTTTCTTTAAATTTAACCAAAACTTTATTTTTTGAAAAGAAAAAAAAATATCGCGCATTTCTGTGGCGCACTCCTCCAACAGTGCGCCACAGAATCCTTCCTTTTTGTGGCGCACCCTTCCCGCGGTGCGCCACAGAATCCTTCCTTTCTGTGGCGCACCCTTCCCGCGGTGCGCCACAGAATTCTATCGCGCCCACTTACATGTGGGTCCGCCAACGCGCCTCCCTCACATCGCGAAAACGGCTAAGTCCCAAATTTTCGCGCGCTCGAGACGACCACCACCGCGTCCTCGCCGCCGGCAGCTCCCGCCCGCGCGCTCGACGACCACCGCACGTCCTCGCCGCCACTCCACCGCGCTCTACCTGCCCCGCCACTGACGGCCAGGAGCACCTCCACCGCCACGCCCGCACCGCCCCTGCCCGAACCGCACACTCGGCCCCCGCGTGGCGCCGCCGACGAAGACCTCCCACCCTCGCACCTCCCTTCCCTCCACACCGGCGACGACCTCTACACCGCGCTCGACAACCTCCCCTCCCTCCCCTCCCCGAGGTGCTTCCTTTCCCCCTCCTCCCTCCCCTGACCGAACTGCTGCACCCAAGGTGTTTGTAGAAATTCCCCTACCGAACTGCTGCACCCAAGTTGTTTGGCTGTTTGATTTCTGTTGTTGATTGCTAGTAGCGTTGCTGATAATTGCTTTTAGTGCTGGTTGCTGTTAGTTGAGATGAAAAAATTGAGAAAAAAAATGTTAGTGCATGCAGTAGATGTTTAGGTTAGTGCTAGGTGCTTGATATATGTTGTTATATGGAAAAATGCAGTAGATGTTTAGGTTAGTGCATAGTTGCTAGTTCTAGGTTAGTGCATAGTTGCTTGCTGTTAGTGCTAGGTTAGTGCTAGTGCTAGGTTAGTGCTAGTGCTATTGGTACTTTTTTTGTTGCTTGCTAAATCATGGTTTTGTTAATTTATTGCAGCGCCACGAGGAGCACCTCCACCACGCCGATCTCGGACCCGAGCCTCCCTTCCCTACCCGAGGTAGTTCCTCTCTCCCTCGATGTGGATGTGGATGTGGTGATGTATATGTGCATGAGGATATGTGTCCACGACCATCGTGTCGTGGTTGTTGTGCTCCGACCATCGTGTCGTGGAGATTGTTGTGGTTGTTTGTGCTCCGACCATCGTGTCGTGGAGATGCCGGCCGGAGATGTGGATTTTTTGTGAAATTCTTGCAGGTACCCCGAGAGGCCCTTGAGATTGCCGGAACGTTGATTAACTTCCGTTCCGGCAAATTCGGGTACTCCATATGTCCCTTTTTTAGCAAAGGTCATGCCGAAATTTTTCGTGAATTTTGGCATGACTCTGCTAAAAAAGGGACATATGGGGTATTGCGACTAATGCATGGGCCGGGGTATCCTAGTACTTAATTAATTGATTTTTTTTCTTATATTTCTGTTGTACTAACTTTTTGTCTTTTTTTAATTAAGTGCAAACATGTCGGACTCCGCGGGACCTTCTAAGAAGATGAGCGTCGAAGAAATAGCTAGAGACGCCAACAAGTCGTTCTGGGAAGCGTCCCAAGAGTTGGAGGAGGCCGCCGCCGCCGGAGCTGCTAGTGGCGACCGTGCTGACGATGAGCAAGACGCCCTGGAGGGCGACGACGCCGAAACCACCAATGGAGCTGCTAGTGGCGGCCATGAGGATGACACCACTGATGGCGGCGACCACACGGATGGTGGTGTCGACCCGACCGCTCCGAATCAGAATAAGGAAAGGAGGGATAGGACACCTCAAGTGCTCACCAACGTCACAGACCATTTCACCGAGGTCACGCCAAGTGGCCTACCAGTGGCGCCTAAGGCCACTGCCAAAGGGTACAGCATGCAACTAGGGTGCATCCTTTGGGAAAGCGTGTCCATCAACACGAAGGACATCAGAAGCACGGCCAATAAGGCTTTGCGCGACGTCCTCCTCCAGAAGCTTCACCAACGGTACACATTCCCGGAGCCGTTCAACAAAAAGGTGGACAGTTTAGCCATCTCAAAGATGAGCACCGCCTTGAGCAGCTGGAAACACCGGGTGAAGCGGAAGATTGAGAAGGGTCTCAGCTGGCAGGAGATAAAAGCCAAAGAGCCGATGCTCGACCAAGAAGAGTTCGAGGAATTCAAGTTGTTCTTAAGAACTGAGGAGGCTAAAAAATGGACCAAGTGGGGGAAGGACATGCGGGAGCAAAACATAGGTAACCACCGTTGTGGAAGCGGCGGTTACTGAGGAAAGAAGCCCATTTGGGACAAGGAGGATGCCGAGTATGCACGTCTCGGAAAGAGAACCCGTGGGAAAAAATCACGGACGAGCAGACGAGGTTCTTTGTCCGGTCCCGCTACTATCTGGACATGACCACGGGGGAATTTGTTACCGACGATACCGCCGTGAAGGATTTTGAGAAGTATCTGGTAAGGAATTTAATTACCGTGGATATCTCAAAGTCCATTGCGTTGATCTAGTTAGATAACGAAGCCAAATAAATTAATGCCTAATTTGTCTGCAAGAGGCAGAGTTGAAGGCTGACGCTGAGGCCGGCGGCCCGTCGTCCCAGGGGTCGACAGAGCCGTGGGACACGACTTTCAACAGGGCGACGAACGCCTACAAGGGTAGGCCCCTGTCGATGCCGCCGACGTCAGCTGGCCGTGTGTCCGGCTTCGGTACGAGCATGAAGTTCATCAACTACTACCACTCGGACGCCGAGACGAAAAAGGAGAGGAGGAGGCCAAGTAAGGATAAAGCCGAGGTTGTGGAGCTAAGAAAAAAGGTGGAGACACTGGAGAATCAAAAAGTGGACTCCACCACGGTTGAGCGGTTAGTGGACGAGAGGCTGAAAAGTTTCTTACCCCCTGGGTTGGTGGAGGGGTTAGCTGCTTGGAATGCGGCTGGTCGACAGGGGCCGATATACGTGCCCAGTGTCAGCGGCAGCAACTCCATCATGAACCAAAACGTGTCGCCGGACCTGACGACCCCACAGCCCAACGCAACGACGCCCCCTACCGCGAAAGATATCGAGCCGCAGCCGGCGGCGGCTGTTCTTCATAATGCAACCGAGCGGCCGGAGAATGATAGGAAGGCCGCCGGCACCGACGCCCTTGTCTCGACAGTTGCCGAGCTCGACGCCATCACCCAGGTAACTAATTAGTTAGTCCGCAGAATCTTCTATAACTATGCCTATGATGACTGCCATCTCATGATGTCCAACATGTTTTGACTCAGGACATGCCTTGCATACTACTGCATAGGTTGGTGCCCGGCGGCGAGTTGAAGGACTGTGCTCAGGGCACTGTCGTACAACCAATGAGCCGCGATATGCACCACAGTAAAATGGACGAGGACGTGATGAGGGTCAGGTTGGTTACGATAGTGCCTGAGTTTCGCGACGCCGAGCCCCCCATTCAACCTCCGGGAGCCGACGAGGATCACATGGTCCTTAAAGATTGCATCAAGTGGCCGATGACATGGCCGAAGACCCAGATTCGTCTTGGGACTGGACTTCTAGGGTTAAGGCGCAGCACCGGCGCCACCTCGAGGCCCCCGATCGTTCGGCCCACGAGGCCCCCGATCATTCGGCCCTCCTCGAAGCCTGCAGCCATCACCGCCACCCAGAAGGAACCGACGGTCGTCGCCACCAGCAGTCGCCACCAAAAACTGTTGGGAGCGCCTGTACCGCAACCATCCAAAGGCGCTGCCAATGCACCTCAACTTGGTGCCAACGACGATGATGGTGATAATGTCGACGTCGAGGGCTACCTCAACACTGGTGCCAGCATGGACATGTACATGCCTCCTGTGGATGAAGAACCCTTCCGCGCTCAAGGCGATCAAGCTGCTCGTCCCAGTACATGCACGCAGCGCCTGGACTTCCAGGGTTTATCTCAAGACACGCCTCCGGAGGCCGGCGATCAACCTCCACGCAAATTACCGTCTACCATTTTCAGCCCTGGTACACTACGTAAGACGGTTTTCCCGGAGTCCGCACCCCAACCACCCTCACCATCCCCGGAGATGAAGAAGAAGAACAAGAACAAGAAGAGAAAGAGGGGGCCAGGCGCCTCTGCGAGCCAGCCAGCTCCTAAGACTATCCGGGGTCATGAAGACACGGTATCACCCCGTGCGGTTGTTGGCTTGACCCGGGTTCATGAAGCTGGTAAAGCGATACTGCCTCCGGAGCTACTCTGCCTCGCACGTGGATCCATGCACGCTTTGCATGAATCTGTCTTGGTGCTAGAGCGCCTCCTTATTCAAGACAAGGACCCAAATTACCCGATGTTCACGGTCAGGGTGCCAATGGACTTGGACTTCATCTGTGATGCCCCCGCGAATCCGTTCTTCATCGCGTACGAGGACATCTTCAATCTCTTTCACTCTAGACGGCTGGACTATAACTTGGTCCGCCTATACGCGCTTGATATGTCGATGAAGATCAAGAGAGATAATACCCAGTCCGTCGTGGTAGCGGATCCCTACTATATGCATGACTGCCAGCTGGTGGAAGGATCAGCGACACGGACCAAGGCGATAGAGTACCTCCGGAGTTTCATGCTGACCAACAAGAGGAAGAACAACATTCTTCTGCCTTTCTTTCCCGAGTAAGTACACATCCGCTCGCTGTCGTCGTAACTTATGCTTTCTTGTAGATTTGTTTCATTGCTGATCCTTTCCAACATTTCGTTTCAATTGTGTTGAGCAGGAACAAGTACTGCACACTCGTCGTCCTGAACCCGAGGTGGTCCAGTGCCACTTATCTCGACTCGGGGAGTTTGGATATGAAGAAAGACTACACCAAGTTAAAGGGTGTTCTCTATGAGGCTCTCGAGGGCTACGCCAAAAAGGGAGGCCCCTTCGAAAAGAAGCAACAAGTTTTGAGCAATGACGGCACACACCGGTTCAAGCATGTGACCGAGTTCTGCTGCATCAAGCAGAAGTCTGGCAGCGTGAAGGAGGCCTTCTACGCCCTCCATCACCTTAAAGGGTTTGTCCGGGATGCTGAGAAATTGAAGTTGCCATCTAGCCTCCAAGAATGGACCAAATGTGCGGGGGCGATCACCGATGCCGATCTTAGAGAAGACTTCCATCGCATCCAGGTGCAGTTATCACGAATCATCGTCGAAGATGTCACCAATCATCGGGGGTCCTTACACAACATCAGAGGTAGCAATAAGTGCTTCTTTGTTTTCTTTATTATAGACTTGTCCACTTAGATTTGTATTATTAATCAATCTATTTATATCCCAATCCATCTACAGGGTTGCCTAAGAGGGAGATCGAAGAAATCCTAGAGGCTCAGTTGGACACCAGGACATGGACGACGAAAGAGGGCTGCAAACCGTTACCGGCACCGACAAAGAAGAAGGATCCATGATCGTCCTCCCCGCTCTTCCTCACCATCATCACGGATCATAGTTAGGCGGTGTGACCTATTCCTTTGTAATGTGTAAAACGATGTTAAAAATTCGGCACTTGTAATTATTGTGTGACACGATGAACTTTTGGATCATACTTGTGTAAAAATTGTGTATCTCGGGCTCTAAGTAATGTGATATACCTGTATTTTCTGTTTCCTGTAATATACCTGTATTTTCTGTAATATACCGGTATTTGTACAGCAGGCAGCAGAAAACTGAAAATACATTTAAATTATTCTGTGGCGCATCTTTTTCTTTTTCTGTGGCGCATATAGTTCTGTAGCGCATTGGTGGCTGATGCGCCACAGAAATATTTCTGTGGCGCACTTTTTCTCGTGCGCCACAGAATCTCGGTATTTCTGTGGCGCACTGTGGGGATGCGCCACAGAAATATATTTTAGTGGCGAGACTTCTGTGGCGCATCCCCCCATTTCCTGGATGCGCCACAGAAATCCAATAATGGTGCGCCACTAATGACCATTTCCCTAGTAGTGTTAGTCCCGGTTGGTAGCCCGAACCGGGACTAATGCCCCCAGCCCAACCGGGACTATTGGCCCACGGCGCGGAGGCAGGTCGAATTGAACCGGGACCAATGCCTGGCATTGGTCCCGGGTGGTGTTCCAACCGGGACTAATGCCACTCCAGCCCCCTTCCGAAAGCCTCATTTTCTACTAGTGACTCTAGAAAACTTCTCTCTTCTGATTAGCCAATACTAATTGGTCATATTTAACTGAGAATAGTTTGTCTAACCTACATATATATAGCTGTCCATTAGCCACTAGTATAGTTTATCTAGTCTAAACTACATGTGTGCTTTGTGTGCCGTCTAATTTTTTCAATTTGTCTACCATAGATGGTTAATACTTCATACTGAAAACATGATCAAAGTGACATGACTAGATTCATCATAACAAACTGCTTTAATTACTGTTTTAAAAAAGTGATAATTTGTCTACCATAGATGGTTAATATTTTATTTTAGTTTTAGCAGTAACATATTATCATCCAAAGTGACGCAGTTTTAAAAAAAATCTCTTAAGGAACTAAGAAAGTAGGGATGAATAAGATGATGTATGTACGATCCCTTGCTTGAGGATTCTACAGCACGAATTTGATTAAATTAGTTTTGTTAGTGATTATCTAGCTCGTATGTTTATAGAAATATGGCTATGAGCTAGAAGCCAGATGTCTCTGTTTCTACTCCCCCTCACATGTCCATTGATAGTAAAGAATATTTCCAATGGTTTGGTAAGCTAGATGTGGTTAAGCATTTTCTGCTATGGGAGGTATTTGAACCACTGGCCTCTTAGACTGAGACCATACGGCAAAATACTCAGAGAATATTAACAGTAGAAGGTGGAAGTGTGGCACTTCACTAGAAATTACCAATTGTAATTTCTCTGTTTCTATTACTGTTTTTTCCGAATAATGTTGAGCTGATTCAGCGTTGGAGTTTTCGGTGCAGTTTCTACAATGTTTAAGCTATTCTTTACTGTTTGAATCATAAAAAACATTGTGACATTGTATAACTTCAATGGGTTTTCCTTTTCCATGAATGATGATTACAAATTGGTTTGTCTAATGACATTATTGCTCAATAGGTATCTAGGACTGGACTTGTTTGCTATAGCCTTTTCATTTTGAAACTTCACGAGGAGATTGAACATCTACATCGCGCACATTGGTCAACTGGGAAGTGGACTCGTAGGAGTTAATGGTTTAATTTCGGCAACTACCCGGTATTATCTAATTTATGGACACAATTAGCCAATTGGCATGATGAAGAATGATGAGTACACAGTGACTTGGTTCGATTGATTAGTACTTGTGGTTCATTTTCTCTAGGCTTTCCAACAAAGCACGTTAAAGCAGCATGGTTGTCTGCCTGATGATGTTTTGCTAAAAATTTTGTGTGTGGGTGTGCTCTTATCACTGTGTCCGTTTTGCTTATATTCTGTTCAGTTATGCTTAACGATTAACGCAGAAGAGATTAAGTTTTGCATAGTGAAGAAGTTATACACTGCAGTCCAGTATTCAGGTACAGAGAGCAATCATGCGTCAATCTTAGTTTACAATTCATATAAGCAAATTTCTTGTCCATGGAAGCAATATGCTCATGTAGAAGGAACTCTTCCTTTTCTATCCACGAGCTATGAGAAATGAACAAAAAAAAAATGCTACTGCAAAGCAAATGAGGACATTCTCTTCAGAAATGACACTTGGCTGAAGAAAAACTAGGCACATAAAGCCTTCCTGCATTTGCTATTTTTTTGTTTGGAACGGATATTAAATGTAAAATATTACCATTGAAAAAGAGAGTAAGATTGGAAACAAAAATCATCACTGTGTTAACTAGCACTTGAAATTTGACAGATGGATGAAGAATCTGTAGCATATTTCAAATGTTATGGTGAGATTAGGGTGAAATCTCCAGTATAGAAAACACTGATCTCTGCTTGTCCACAAGATTCAGTATTTCAGTAACTGGACCCTTTTCACCCAGCTCAAGCCTTGCTATAATTTGTCATATTTGCTACTCGGTAGAGCATTCTTTTAGGGAATACTTGGTATCTTGATTGGTTTGGATTTGTTCTGAGTCTTCTTGATTTCAGATTCGACTTGTAGTCAACCTTAATTATTGTACTGGAACGTCGTTACAATGGAATTAAATATATTGCCGTTATATTCCTCTCGCCCTGCCCTGCCCTGTTGCGTCGGCGGCGGCTTCGGCCTCGCAGAGAGAAGATCACACCTATTCTGCCCTCAACGGAACATAATTCCAATGCTCTCTTCGCAAAAGAGATTTATGATTTGCTCAACAATTTGGAGGCTGCTATTTCTGGATGTGGGAGGGGAACTGCGTCGGTCGCCGTACATCCATCGCTGCCGTTCATCCATCTGCATATCATATAATTAAGTTTATCAAATACAATTAGAATAACATATTGAATACTGAAATGACCACCGTACATCGACACATGCAATATTTCTGTATCAATTATAGATGAAAAGGATAAAGTTGCTAACCTCGGTCGAGGATATCAGTTTGTGTGAACTTAAGTGTGGCTCGGGCATTTCATCGAACGCATCTTGTGCGTGGCAAAGGAAAAAAAAAACTAGCACCCACTTCCCACCAATACAAGCAAAAAAATAACAGAGGAGAGAAGAAGGGGGGGGGGGGGGGGGTTACGTATATAGCAGGGGAGGAGCATTAGTCCCGGTTTGTGCCACGAATCGGGACCAAAGCTCGGGCCACGAACCGGGACCAAAGCCTCCGCGACAGATTTGGTCCCGGTTCGTGGCACGAACCGGGACGAATGTCCCCAACCGAACCGGGACCAATGCTCCATGGGTTCCTGGCAGCTCGAACCGGGACCAATGCCTGGCATTGGTCCCGGTTTATATGGGAACCGGGCCTAATGCCTTTTTCTGGCTTTCCCAAAGCATCTTTTTCTACTAGTGTCATCACTGTGTTAACTAGCACTTGAAATCTGTAGCATATTTCAAATGTTATGGTGAGATTAGGGTGAAATCTCCAGTATAGAAAACACTGATCTCTGCTTATCCACAAGATTCAGTATTTCAGTAACTGGACCCTTTTCACCCAGCTCAAGCCTTGCTATAATTTGTCATATTTGCTACTCGGTAGAGCATTCTTTTAGGGAATACTTGCTATCTTGATTGGTTTGGATTTGTTCTGAGTCTTCTTGATTTCAGATTCGACTTGTAGTCAACCTTAATTATTGTCCTGGAACGTCGTTACTTTTTGGAGTATGTTTTTTTTAGGTATTTTCATAGATGTTTTGTTAGAACATTTTTTTTTAAGAAAAGCAGCAGTTATCATAGGCTTTCGTCTGGGCTTCGCGGGCTTCTCAATGGCAGCGTGATATACTCAGTTCTTCACTTCAGTGTAACGATTCCCTGGAAAAAAAACTCGTATAACAATGGGCGGTATGAGCGGCGAGATGAGTATCCTACACCGCTCCTCCAGCTCGTCGGTGGCACCGCCGCTGGAAGAGGACGACCTGCTCTCGGAGACCCTCCTCCGCCTTCCCCGGCAGCCGTCCTCTCTTCCTCACGCCTCCGCCGTTTGCAAGCGCTGGCGCAGCCTCGTCTCGGACCCCGCTTCTCCCGCCGCTTCTGCCTCCACCATCGACGCCCCCGCAGCAAAAGGCTTGTATATATTTTCATTAACTTGGAGCGACACATTACAAGCCGTTACCCCGATAATCAAACATATATAATCTGCCGCGTTGCACGAGCAAGAGCCTACTCACCGCAACGCGACATGTGATGACAACAACACGATTACATATGCATTGCTCATCCAAATAGGTGGATCATGCACTCGTCACCTAGATGCATATGCATGACTAAGGATAGTGACCAATGGAGACAAACAAACCAAAATGAGGATCCATACTTGATAGCGAACAATGAATGGGTAGACTGAACCCGTACTCTGTCTGGATCTAACTTCTCAGTAGGGGGCTAGGGGACGGTGGGGAAGACGAGAACCCCTGCTGCAGCATCATCTCCATGCCGGCGCCGCGAACCCTGGCAGCGGCAGCCTCCCCATGGCCATCGCCACTTGCTGCTGAATCTGCATGTCCATATATGCGACGTTGTGGTTGGCGCTGCTGCTGCTGCCTGCACCGAACTGATCCACAAACCCAGCGCCGTCGTTGGTGAGGAACTGCTGCTGCGGCGGACGAACCTGGTTGTTGTTGGAGGAGCCGGCCCTGGCCGCCATGGTGCGGCTGTCGTTGAGGACGTCCTGGAGCTCCTGATTGGCGAGGGCGGCCTGCACCTCCGCGAGCGCGGCCGCATAGGCCATCAGCTCCTCCTCACCCATGTCGCGGACGCCGGTCTCCAGCCACGCCGCCATGGGGTTCTCCGCGGCGCGCTCCTTCGCCATGTCCGCCTCCACGCGCTCCTTCCGCGCCTTCTCGGCGTCCAGCAGCGCCCTCAGCTCCTCGTACTGGCGGCTCAGCTCCGCCAGCTGCTTCTCGTCTGCTCCTCCCCCGTCCACGGTGGCCCCGGTCGGAGCGAAGCGCTCGAGGACGGCCTCGACGGAGGGGTGGCCGAAGGAGAAGGCCTTGCCGGCAGGGGAGAAGGTGATGGCGGCCACCTCGACGCCGCAGAGGATTGCCAGCTCGCTGGCCTTCTTGAACAGCCCGCCGCGGCGCTTCGAGAAGCACACCCGACGCGCCATTGCCACACCTGAAATACAAACTTTCTGGATCGGAGGAGGAGGAGGGGGACGAGAGCAGATCGCTGGCTCTCGATCGAGTATTTATAGCGGTGGAGAGGTGAGGTGCAGCTTTGCACTCCTCATCCTGAGTTGGCAACTCATTCATGGCAGCGCGCGTGCAAATTCCCATCTGTTCACCTGCTGTATATACTCTGCGAGCTGGCACGCGTATGAGAATTAAGGTCTATATATAGTGTGCATGCTGTCAGTAGAATTTTGGTCAGGGGCAAAGTCGAACCAAAATTTAGTGGGGTCAAGAAATCTAAGGGTAGGCAAGTACTTCGATTTGAATATTCAAAAAGTTTCTATTTTCCTCTTCAGCATTCTTAAGGATGATTTTGGATATGTGAGCAGGAAGAACCCGTTCGCGGAGAGAGTTCAGATGAGCACCACGACGTGCTTAGGGCTGCAAGTGGAACATGATGCCGGAGCCCGCAAATTAGTTGCATATGCCCGCGATCAATTAGCGGGACAACCGATGAAGCCCGCAAACATTGATCGCACAAACGCGGCGCCCGCGTGTGTCCGCATGCGACAAGAGCTTAGCTCCCGAGTCGGCTGCCGTGGCGCCCACGTTGGGAGGTGTCCGCCCCTCACGTCCCTCGTCGTCTCCACCATTGCCGCCTTCTCCTCCGTCATCATCATTGCCCTCCGCTGCGCCGACACCGACGGGGTGGCGCCGCCGCCCCGCCACTGCCGCGCTCTGGTGCGCCTCCTACCTCGCCTGCCTGCCGCCACTCTCGCCGCTGCGACGGGCGGCGCCCAACGCGTCGTCGAGACCACGACGGAATTGCCCGTCCTACTTCGCTGTCATCCACCGCGACCTCGCGCACCGGCGGCGCCGCGCCGGGGCGACAGAGGCATCACGCGGGCGGTCCTGGAGTCGGCCCGCGCGACCATGCGTGTGACCATCACCGGTGGCGGGATGCGGCTGCGCGTGGACCTCTACTATATATGCCTGCAGCCGGCGCCAGGGACAGGCCGCACCAACTTACATGGCAGTGCTACATCGGCGGCAGCGCACCACACTGGCGATCCCCTCCGCCATGCGAGTCTTATGCGGGATACGCGGCTACCGCGGGCCTGCCCGCTTATACACTTATTTTCAGATCGCGCCGCATGCGCATACATAGATAAGTGGGCTTGGCAAAGCGGCGCCGCGGATGGCATGCTCCCACTTGCAGCCTTAGACGTGCTTGCTCAACAAGCACACCGGAATTCTCATCTCAGCTCGTTTTCTCGACCCATCGACTGTATAAACACGTTTCTCCCACTCACATGAAAAATATTTGTACTTTTTGAAGAAATAGGCTTTCGCCCCGCTTTATAGATAAAGCAACAACCCCGATACAATCAACGGACGGTGCTGGGGCGGAAGCAGCACACTCACGCCCAAAAGAAAAGAGAGAGAAAATATAAAAGAAAGAAATGCCGGAAACGGCGGATCAACAAAAACGGAGAAGCCTCACGACCGCTGCGCCCACCGGAGATCTCCCACCAAGCTCCTAGACTCCGAAACGCCGGTACCAATCAGCACCTCCAAGAAGGGACGCGACGATGACGACGTTGCTGCTAAGGGTTTCCCCCGGTATGCGGCGAGGACCAAGGAAGCCCCCGACGCCCTGCAGGAAGGTCAGGCGGCACCCACAGGCGCCACCGCGTCGGTGTCAGCCAGGCCGACAGGGATTTCTCCTGATCCCAATCTTCACCTCGGGCGCTCCGGAGCTCGCCACCAAACCGTCCACCACCGTGCGCCAACACGGTCTTGAAGCTTCCCACGCCGTCTCACCACGGCACCGTGAAGAGGGGCCTGCACAACGAAGAAGAGGAGCCGGGACTAGGGGCAGCAGCACCGTCGACACGCGGGAGGGCCCAACCTCCACCGTCAACGATGGTAAACGACCGGACGCAATAGCAGGAGCATACCAGGCCCATGTGCCCACAGGCCCGGCCGGGCCCTCGGAGGCCCGTAAAGCTCCCGCCTTCGCGCTGCAGAAGGCACGCCGTCGGCATCGCCACCAGACCGCCCCGCCACCAAGAGGTAGCACCACCACCTCGTTCGCCGCCGGTCACCACCACCAGGTCATCGGACCGCCACCAGCCGAGCTTCACCGCCGTCGGAAATCGTCGCCCCGCGCAACTCCCACTGACCGCGGGTAGAGGAAGGCCGCCGCCGCCGGCAGCCGCCCGAGCCTAGCTCGGTGGCCCACGCCGACGGCGGCGGGAGGAGAGCTGCGGGAGGAGGGAGCTGGAGGGAGGAGGAATAGAGCCCGCGCCGGCCGCCGCGGGGGCGGCGCGGACGCGGGAGAGGGGAGGAGGGGGATGGGGGTAGGGGAGGGAGAGGCCGGACGCGGCGCCGGCGGCGGCGGTCGCCTCGGGCGGAACCCTAGCTAGCGAGCCTCTGCAATATCGCCATACCCTCAAAAATATTTGTACTCTTCACAGTTTTAAACGGAACATAATTTAGTTAATTGGGACAAGAAGTTTAAACGGAAACACTTCCATTCAAGATCCAGAAACATTCTTTCTCGTGCTTGGTACCAAAAAGTCTTTTCTCTTGTTCAAGAGCATTAGTGGATACCCCGAAGTCTTCATCGTTGGAGGTTGTATCTGGTCTTGCATCCGAGGTCTTTTTTTGTTTTTTTCTGAGAAACTTCAAGTTCTATTATCTTTCACTTTGGATACTTCGTAAACTCTACATAGCGATGCATGTATGTAGAAGGCTTCATGTTAGGATCTTGTTCCCTAAAAAAAATGCGTGCATCGTCGCAAAACAAAATGTGTTCCCTGAACAAGGCGTGCAGCTAATGGCCTCGTCCAAAATCAGAGATAAATGCAGTGGGAGGTACCGACCAACAGGTGACAACCTATAGCATGGCAGGTAAATTAAGAGTGCACTGGATGCGTACCTTTGCAATGTTGCTAGATAGGACGAATTAATAAAAAAGCTTGTATTTTCATTAATTTGGAGCAACACGTTACAAGCCCTTACACTGATAATAAAACATAATCCGCCGCGTTGCCCGAGCCAGAGCCTATGCACCGCAACACGATTACATATGCATTGATCATCATCTCCTAGATGCATATGACTTAGGATAGCGACCAATCGAGACAAATAAACTAGACTAGGATACATGATCGAAGCTAACCAGCTAGCGTCTGATTTATTTTCGAGTTCATGTGAGCCATTCATCACCGCAAGCACCCATCCATGCATACATGCGAAGAACAAATGGGAACAATGAACTCGTACTCTTTCTGGATCTCAACTTCTTCTCAGTAGGGGCCGGGGAAGCCGCCGCTGCCGCCGCCTGCACCGAACTGATCCACAAACTCAGCACCGTCATTGGCGAGGAACTGCTGCTGCAGCGGTGGTTGCACTTGTACCTGATTGTTGTCGGAGGAGCGGGCCCTGAATGCCATCGCACGGTTGAGGGTATCTTCGAACGTCTGGTTGGTGCTTGCGGTGACTTTGTGCACTTCCGAGAGCGCGGACGCGTAGGCCATCAGCTCCTCCTCCCCCAAGTCACGGATGTCGGCCTCCAGCCAGACCGCCATGGGGTTCGCCACGGCGAGCTCCTTCTCCATGGCCGCCTCCGCACGTTCCTTCCGCGCCTTCTCCTCCTCTAGCAACGCCCTTAGCTCCGCCAGCTGCTTGTTGGCTTCTCCTATGAATGCGCGCCCCCCTCCTCCACCCTCCGCCCCGGTTGGAGTGAAGCGCTCGAGGACGGCCTCGACGGTGGGGTGGCCAAAGGAGAGGGCCTTTCCATCGGGGGAGAAGATGACTGCGGCCACCTCCGCGCCGCACAGGATTGCCAGCTCCCTGGCCTCCTTGAACAGCCTAGCACGACGCTTGGAGAAACACACCTGACGCGCCTCCTTGCCCTTGATGCGGCAGATCCGCGCCATTGCCACACCTAACACCTTTCTGGATCGGAGGAGGATGGGGGAGGAGAGGTAGGCAGATCTGGCTCACCATATATGTATCGAGTTTTTATAGCGGTGGAAAGCCGAGGTGCTGCTTTGCACTCCTCATGCTGAGCTGGCAACTCATTCATGACAGTGATTTTGCGAATCTGGAAATATTCTCTATGAGTTGTCACGCATACTAGACCATAAAAGCATGCCCGTTCATTTTCATGACATAATAACAAAAGATGACATATATATTTTTGCATTTTAAAAGATATGTCCTATTTGGAAGCATCATAGGTAAGTTCAATCATCAGCAAGAATATTTCTATCTTCACAAATGCATGCATCTAATATAAGATGACAGGGTACAGGTACAACAGTAAGGTGAAGTGTATTATGCATAAGCATGCAGTTGTAGATAATTGGCTGGAGTTGTCAGTCGATTATGCAAGGTGTGGCGGCAGAAGTAGCTCATCACACATGAAGGGTTAGCAAAGTAACAAGACACAAATTTCGGAGTCTAATCTTGGTGTTTCAACAGCCAAAACTACCAGATATGATCTTAGCTTGTTTCGCCACATCCGTGAATATAATCATAATAAATATCCGTGGCACATGGAAAAAGGGATGACAAAACATTTAAACATGCCAAAATGTCCAGTTTTAGAAAGGTAACAACGCATACCATCAATTCTGGTAGCAACACGGTTGGCAATATCAATGAATAATCATAATTAAATGGGTTGCAGAGTCCGGGGGTTCAACCTTCTTTAAAAAAAAAAGAGAGTCATAAATGTGAAAATGTTTCTCAAATTGGACAACTGACTGTCCTGGTTGTTTGTCAAAATACAGCTCCTAGCGGCATGAATGTTGTGCACCAGCACCAATTCGTCCAGCAGAGTTGCCACGGCAGCACATTCCTTATTATTATCATATATATTTCCTCAATGCTATGCACATGTCATACATATAAGTTAAAAACTGCGTACCCTAGTGAGCATCTGTCTAGATTCAATCAATACAACCAGATGCAATATTTGAAATACAACTCCTAAACGTATGATTGAAGAAATGATTGGGTAAAGACGACCATAGGCAAACCTCATCATGCAAGGAAATATCAAAGCAAACGAAATTACCCTAATCTCTGAAAGTCACAAGTTCATCTCATTATGATTACCACCAAGCATCAAGGTTTTGGATACCGGATGTAAAAAAAAAATCCCGAGGGGGGTCGGGATTTCCGGTTACCCCGCGGTTACCGGAAAATCCCGACCGGTTACCGAACGAATTTGAAAACCAAAATTCAGAAATTCAAAAAAAAAGGTTAAATTTTGGTAATTGTTTGTCAAAATACGTTAAAATTCAAAAAACTTCAAAAATTTCGGGATTTTTGTCCAGTATGACCATTTCCCGGGGGTGCTCGGGATTTGCGGTTACCGACCGGTAACCGGAAATCCCGCCCGGTTTACCCAAACCATGCCAAGCATACATAGATCTCATTGCTTAGCTAACTTCCTAAACTTACGAAAACAGAAACGTTGCTTCAACAGAAACGCACGTACACGCTATCAGTCTAACAGCCTTACTGAGCATTTAGCACCATGTACAAACTGTACTGGCACTAGTAGAAAACAGGTCTATGATACCGCCCTTTTAGTACCGGTTGTACTAAACCGGTACTAGAGGGGACATTAGCACCGGTTGCAATTGTGTGTCAGCAGGGGTTCTGCGTTGAGCACATTTAGTACCGGTTTTTGCATACCAACCGGTACTAAAGATGGACCTTTAGTACAGGTTGCTATTAAAAAACCGGTACTAAAGGGGGATGCAGGTGCAGCCACGATTGGTGCCCCACGGCAAGCCCTTTAGTACCGGTTGGTAATAAACAACCGGTACTAAAGGTGCTGCCTATATTTGCTTCTTCCAGCCCGAGCCAGCTCCATTTGTAGCAACTCGACCACACTCCATTTTCCTCTCTCCAAGCTCAAATTGACCACCATTTTCTCCACAACTTCAAGATTGGTGGCACCTACATATATAAGGGTTAGCAACTTCATCTTCTCTTCCGGCATTTCAAGTTTAGCTCATTTTTGTGCAAGTTTGATTTTGGTGGTGCTTGCAAGGTGTTTGATGAAATTCCTAAGTTAGGGATTTCATTTGTTTTATATGCATTTTGAGCTCAAATTAAAGTATAATTTATGGTTTATATAGTGTCGTCCCGTCCCCTTCCTCACCGCCGTCGATCGCCCGCGCCGCTCCGTCACCGACACTACCTCGGTGAGCCTCTTTTTTAATCTTTTATTTTAAAAATGTTAGTTATATGATTTAAATGCATAATTATTTCTTGTATAATTTTATTATGTTTTTTTATATGTATAGTGTCATGGTTTTGATATCCGTCCCGTCGGACCTCGTCCGGTCTATGATTCTGATGTGGGTATTTTTATAACTATTTATTTTGTTTCATGGTTATAACAATCATGCCGACCAACTTGACATATATATATTTCTATTTAGGAGGTAGTTGAACCGGAAATTCCAGCCGACCCTATTGTCGAGTTTTTAGAAAAGAAAACAACGATTTAAAAGCAAAATTGAAGATAAGTGAAGATCTTTGTCTCCAAATGCCTGGAAGAGAAGATGGTATTGGAATTGAAGATTCCCGACATCATCGATGCTCACGGGGTCAGCTTGCCGACGTCGTCACTGCTAACGAGATGAAGATGGATGCAATGCGCGTCAAGCTTAAAAGATTAGAAAATATGTCATTAGTCAAGAGGCTTGGTATCATTATGCTGTTGGTTCAATAGTTACCTTGGTTGCGATTCTGATCGCATTTGTTGTTGGATATAAATTCTTTAGATAGTTGTATGTTAGTTTCGATGATGTATGTTTCGTGAGAACTATGTTTACATTTGGGCACTACTCTACTTTGGTTTTAATGTGATGAATTTGTATTAATTAATTTGGTCACGTATCTCTATTCATTATTTAGCTGGTGTAATGGTTTTTGATTTATTTATAATAATGCAGATGAGCCGAGAATGGATGTACGGTGATCGACGCCTTCCGAGTTCATTGATGGCATGCATCGTTTTCTCGATGTGGTTAAGTTAAACAAGCTAAAGAATGGTTTTATGATTTGTCCATGTGATGAATGTCGGAATACGAGGAATTACCCGAGCGTAAGAACCATACACTCCCACCTGTTGCGACAAGGCTTCATGCCCAATTATTTTTGTTGGACCAAGCATGGAGAAAGAGGGGTTATAATGGAAGACCCTGAAGAAAAGGATGATGACAACTATCCTGTGTTCTCTGAACACGGTGATACTACAATGGGGGAAGACGAAGTGAGCATGAGGTCATTGTTGATCAATCCGATGATGATGATCTTCGTCGGGTCATTCTTGATGAACAGATGAAGTGCGGAACTGAAAACGCGTGGTCGAAGTTGGAGCGCATGTTAGAGGATCACAAAAAATTGTTGTACCCAAATTGTGAAGATGGCCAGAAAAAGCTGGGTACCACCCTGGAATTGCTGCAGTGGAAGGCAAGAATGGAATATCTGACAAGGCATTTGAAGAGTGCTACAAATATTTAAGAAGAGTCTTCCAAGAAATAATGAATTGCCCCACAATACATACGAAGCAAAGAAGATTGTCTGCCCTCTTGGATTAGAGGTGGAGAAGATACATGCATGCATCAATGACTGCATCCTCTCCGGGTGAGAAGTATGAGAACTTGAATGCATGCCCTGTATGCGGTGCATTGCGGTATAAGATCGGGCGAGATGACCCAGGTGATGTTGAGGGCGAGCATAGCACCAGGAAGAGGGTTCCCGCGAAGGTGATGTGGTATGCTCCTATAATACCACGGTTGAAACGTTTGTTCCGAAACAAAGAGCATGCCAAGTTGTTGCGATGGCACAAAGAGGACCGTAAGGAAGACGAGATGCTGAGACACCCCGCTGATGGGTCTCAGTGGAGAAACATCGACAGTGCGTTTGGGCATTTTGCAGCTGACGCAAGGAACTTAAGATTTGGTCTAAGTACAGATGGCTTGAATCCGTTTGGGGAGCAGAGCAGCAGTCATAGCACCTGGCCCGTGACTCTATGTATCTATAACCTTCCTCCTTGGTTGTGCATGAAACAAAAGTATATTATGATGCCAGTGCTTATCCAAGGCCCGAAGCAACCCGGCAACGACATTGATGTGTATCTGAGGCCATTAGTTGATGAACTTTTACAGTTGTGGTCTGACGAAGGCGTATGTGTGTGGGATGAGTACAAACAAGAGGAATTTGGCCTACGAGCGTTGCTGTTTGTAACCATCAATGATTGGCCTGCTCTTAGTAACATTTCAGGACAGTCGAACAAAGGATACAATGCATGCACACACTGTTTAGATAATACTGACAGTATATATTTAGGTAACAAGATTGTGTATCTGGGGCATCGTCGATTTCTGCCAAACAGGCATCACGTAAGAAACCAAGGCAAGCATTTCAAAGGTGAGGCAGATAACCGGACAAAGCCTACACGCCCTGATGGTGATGTTATATATGGCATGGTCAAGGATTTAGAAGTAATCTTTGGAAAGGGTCCTGGCAGTCTATCCGTTCCGAAAGACGCAACAAGCACGTACTCTTGTGGAAAAAGAAATCTATATTTTGGGATTTACCTTATTGGAAAATCCTAGAGGTTCGCTCTGCAATCGACGTGATGCACGTGACGAAAAATCTTTGCGTGAACCTGCTAACTTCTTAGGCGTGTATGGGAAGACGAAAGATACAACGGATGCACGGCAGGACCAGCAACGTACGCACGAAAGAGACAACCAGAATCCAGAGAAGTATCAAGGTACTGCCAGCTACGCTCTTACCAAAGAAGAGAAGGAGATCTTTTTTCAAGTCCTGAGCAGTATCAAGGTCCCTTCTGGCTACTCGTCGAATATAAAGGGAATAATAAACATGGCAGAGAAAAAGTTCCAAAACATGAAGTCTCNGCTATGTGCATTCCTCAATGCAATTTCTCAGAAGGTAATCGATCCAGCAACTCTACCAAGTTTACAGAAGGATGTGGTCCAATGTCTTGTCAGCTTCGAGTTGGTGTTTCCACCTTCCTTCTTCAATATTATGACGCACCTCATAATTCACCTAGTCGAAGAGATTTCCATTCTCGGTCCTGTATTTCTACACAATATGTTCCCCTTTGAGAGGTTCATGGGAGTCTTAAAGAATACGTTCATAACCGTGCTAGGCCAGAAGGAAGCATGTCCAAGGGCTATGGAACAGAGGAGGTCATTGAGTTTTGTGTTGACTTTATTCCTGATCTTAAGCCTATCGTGTGTCCTCAATCGCGCCATGAGGGGAGACTGCGTGGAAAAGACACGCTAGGAAAGAAAGCAACAAGAAGTATGGACGGGCATTCTTGTCACTCAAGCACACTACACAGTTCTACAAAATTCCAGTTTGGTGGCTCCGTATATCATGAAACACATGGATATTTTACGCTCCGAATACCCGGAGCAGACTAACTTCTGGATTAAAGGAAAGCACGTGGAAACTTTCGGCAGTTGGTTGCGTACACATCTCATTAATAACACCACTGTTGGAGATGAGCTATACTTGTTGGCCAAGTCACCATCTTCGACTATATTGACTTTCCAAGGGTACGAGATAAATGGGAATACATTTTACACGGAAACCCAAGACAAAAAGAGCACTAACCAAAACAGTGGTGTCCGCTTTGATGCAACAAACGACGATGGGACAAAGGACCATATTATGGTTGCATACAGCAGATATGGGAACTTGACTATGGACCTTCTTTTAAGATCCCTTTGTTTCAGTGCAATGGGTCAACCTGGCAGGGCGGGGTAGAGATGGACCGGCGGTACGGAATGACTACAGTGGATCTCAACAATCTTGGGTACCACACCGAGCCATTCGTCCTAGCCAATGATGTGGCTCAGGTTTTCTATGTGAAGGACATGTCTTCCAGACCGAAAAAAGAACAGATAAGCGAGCCGATACATCATGCGATCAGCCAAAGCGCCACATAGTTCTTTCAGGGAAAAGAAACATCGTGGGTGTGGAGAACAAGACAGACATGTCAGAAGATTACAATAAGTTTAATGAAATTCCGCCCTTCAAAGTGAAAACTGACCCAAGCATCGTGTTAAATGATGAAGATTGTCCATGGCTATGGCGCAATCAGAAGAAAGGGACACACACGAAGAAACAAGTGAACACTAGATAGGGATATTGTTGGTGATGTGTAATAATTAATGTATTAAACCTTTTATCAAATCCACACGGTTTCCCCGTCATACAGCCCAACGGTGGCTCGTGAGTGCCTGCATATCAAATGCACCGTTGGGCTGTATGACGGGAATCCGAATGATTTGCATATAGGGTCATGTGGCTGATCCAACACTGGTTTTGCCCATCCGGAAGCTTGCGCATCCGTCTCGCGTCGTCGTGAGCAGCAAATCGACCTTCGATCCAAGCAGCCGCAAGACTTCTGTGATGATCTAACGACCGTCCCAAAAAGTGTTGGGAATGTTGTAGATCATCACAGAGCCTTGCAGCTGCTTGGATCCGACCGAGGGGCATGGCTACCACTTCCACCACCACCACTCCCACCTCCTCGGCAATTCATTGGGTTCGGTGGCAAAGGTATAGACGCTCGTTGTGTGCCGTTTCGCTGCAGGGACGTCGCTATTTATAGGCGATTAGAAGGTGTACCTGTGCAGATCCGTGTGCTTATTTTTAGTACCGGTTGGTAACACGAACCGGTACTAAAGGCCCTGATCCAACAGCCCACAAGCGCTCGAAGGAACACACGATCCGTGTGCTTCTGATCCAACGGCTCACAAGCGCTCTAAAGAAACACACCCCTGATCCAACGGCTCACAAGCACTTGAAAGAAACACACGATCCGTGTGCTTCTTTAGTCCCGGTTGTTAACACAAACCGGTACTAAAGGCCCTGATCCAACAGCTCACAAGCGCTCGAAGGAAACACACGATCCGTGTGCTTCTGATCGAACGGCTCATAAGCGCTCTAAAGAACACACGATCCGTGTGCTTTCTGATCCAACGGCTCACAAGCGCTCTAAAGAAACACACGATCCGTGTGCTTCTTTAGTCCCGGTTGGTAACACGAACCGGTACTAAAGGCCCTAATCCAACAGCTCACAAGCGTTCGAAGGAAACACACGATCCGTGTGCTTCTGATCCAACGGCTCACAAGCGCTCTAAAGAAACACACGATCCGTGTGCTTCTGATCCAACGGCTCACAAGCGCTCTAAAGAAACACACGATCCGTGTGCTTCTTCCACCGCTTCCCGCCTTCGTCTTCCTGTAATTTCTCACTATATATATGTAGGCTTGGCCTCCATTGTCATATCACATCTAAACTCATATCTGCAACCTCACTGTTCTCGGCGACGATGTCCATGTTGGACCAGAGGGGCGATGTGCGGGACTGGGCTCCACCGGGATGGCACTGGGAGGTGCTACCTTCCGGGATGCGCAGCTTGGTGAGGAATCTGGGTGACGTCGTCGACCCGGATCTTCTGTGGTGGCAGTCGCGTGGGCCACGCTCGGTGCAGAGGGAGCCGGCCCCCGAGGAGGAGGTACGTCGCCGTATCAGGGAGGAGGATGAGCACGTCCGTCGCTACATGTATCTATTGGATACACAGTATGACAGTAGGTGGTCGTTTCTTCAGAGGGTTCCTTCTCACGTGAGCTATGACCCTGTGAGGGTTCCTTCTCTTTGGATGCGCAGCGCCGGCGGCTCAGCACCCCGCGGCTCAGGAACCGGTCGAAGTTAGTTTCAGAGTCTGTGATCGCCATTGTAGTTCTCTTGTCTGTGATCCTAGTTTAGGTTACTACTTGCTTTTGAAAACTTGCGACCTAAACTATCAACTTCGGGAGATGTGTGTGATATTCATGCATATGTATGAAAAATATTAGGTCTCGCCAGGTACGAGGGGGACGACCCACCTCCTTCGGACTTCAATGAATATATATAAATTATATAAATAGATAGATTTAATGGAGTTCAAATTCCAAATTTTAATATTAAATGAATTCACCTATAATTTCAAAAAAATGAATTTGTCATAATGACTTAATTAGTGAATTAATGGAGTTCGAATTCCAAATTTTGTAATTAAATGAATTCACCTATAATCTCAAAAAATAGATAGAAAAAATAAGAGCGAAAAAATAACCAAAAAACATAAGAAAGAAAAAATAACAGAAAACATAATACAGAAAAAATAACAGAAAATATAAGAAAGAAAAAATAGAAGAGAAAAAAGAAACTAGAGGAAAAAAAATCAAAAGCCCATTAATACCGGTTGTTAGATACAACCGGTACTAAAGGGGTGGGCTTCGCGCGCGAAATTTTGCCGCGGCCAAAAACAGACCTTTAGTACCGGTTGTTATCTACAACCGGTACTAAAGACCCTTTAGTACCGGTTGCGTAGAACAACCGGTACTAAAGGCTGTTTTGAGCAGTTTAAACGGGGAATCATCCCCAATTTCCTCTAAGTGTTCATTCCTCGCGCGCCTCGCCTCCTCCGACCTCGCCGTCGTCGTCGTGCTGCCCGGCCACCGTCACGCCCCTCCACCGCACGCCCCCGACGCCGCCCTCTGCCGCGCGCCCCCGACGCCGCCCTCTGCCGCGCGCCCCCGACGCCGCCCTCTGCCGTGCGTGCCCCGACGCCGCCCCTCTGCCACGCACACGCGCCCCTCGAGCTCGCCGTCGACGCGCCGCACCCCCGCGGCCCTCCGCACACGTGCCCCTCGAGCTCGCCGTCGACGCGCCGCACCCCCGCGGCCCTCCGCACACGTGCCCCTCGAGCTCGCCGTCGACGCGCCGCACCCCCGCGGCCCTCCGCACACGCGCCTCGCCGTCGACTTGGATATCTCCGGTAATTTTTTTTTTCATTTTGTTTTTACTGTTTATTACTGTTTTTTCATGTTGTTAGTAATAGAAATTTTTGCATTTTGTTTAGGTTATTATTACAAAATGTAGCAATTTTTGCAAAGTTAGAAAATTTGAAAATGTAGCAAATTTGAAAACTTAGCAAACTTAGCAAAGATAGAAAATTTAGCAAATTTGAAAATGTAGTTAGCAAAGCAAGGTTATATTTTTGCAAAGTTAGAAAATTTGAAATGTAGCAAATTTAGCTAAGTTAGAAAATTATTGTATAAGATAAAAGCAATGTTATTTTTAGTTGCAATATTTTTTTGTATAAGAAATGTATCAAAGCAATGTTACTTTTAGATGCAATATTATTGTGTATAAGAATATTAAAGTTGTTTAGCAAATTTACCAAAGTTAGAAAATTTACCAAAGTTTGAAAATTATTTTAGTTTATTATTAGTGTAGCAATTTTGTTAGAAATATTGCTAAGTCATTTAGATAACATAGTAAAGTTTGAAACATTGCTAAGTTTGAAATATTGCTAATTTAGAAATATTCCTAAGTTTGAAATATTGCTAAGTTAGAAAATTTTAGTAGAAAAGTTTGAAAATTATTTCATTAGTGTATAAGTAAATTTAGCAAAGTTTGAAAATTTATCAAAGCAATGTTATTTTTAGTTGCAATGAAATTTAAAGTTGTTTGCTATGAATTAAAAATTTGCAGTGACATTGAGCTATGGAGGACGACGCCCCCTTCATCCGAGACGACGCCCCCTTCATCCGAGACGAGGAGAATGAAGACCGGATGCAAGCAATTATATATGATAGGGCTGCAGGACCCAATTCTGATGGAGAAGATTCCGGCGAAGAAGACGATGAAGATTTCAGCGCGAAATGTTTGAATGACTCCGGTGAGGGAGTTGAGTTAGAAAATTTCAGAGACGACAACGACGACGAAGAAGTGCCGTTAGAAAACTCCGGCGAGGTATATATTAGTCTTGTTGATTACTAGCTAGATGCATTAATTGATTTATATTGCACTTATTAACGAAACATTTTTCTTTTAGCCCTCTGGATCGTCAATCCCTAAACGAGGCCCGAACCAAGGGGTAAAGCTGCCGGATGGTGCAAAGTTGTCGATCGACGAAGTTAGTGTAAAAGGCAAACCGGAGAAACCCGAAGGAATCTACACTAAATATGTAGCTCAATGCGGCGTTCTTGTTAGGGACGCCGTCCCGATCACCGTTGCAGAATGGAATAAGCCGAAGAAAGCCAACATTGGCGCAAAATATCTTGAGGAAAGAATTAAAGATAACCTTTGGACCTCGATATTGGATTCTTTCACCCTACCGGCAGATCTCCCACAGAAGAGGCAGGATAAAGTCAAGCAATGGACTCTTAGCAAAATGGCCCAGCAATTCAAGAACTGGAAGAACGCATTGTGGAGAAAATATGCGAAAAAACCTCCAAATTTCACCGGAGCTCTAGAGAAGCTAAAAGATCACTGGCCTGAATTTGCGGCGTATAGGAAATCGGCCGTCGCTGTGGCCCGATCGACCCAAAATAAGTTGAATGCTCAGAAGAAGAAATATCACCATCGTTTGGCCTCAGGTGGCTACAAGACTGCCTTGCCTAAGTGGGAAGCCTATGAAAACGAGCTGCGTAAAAAAGGGATCACTCCACAGACAGATGGCTGGCCCGACATGTCCAAGTTCTGGTTGTTTGCGCATGGGGCAGTCTTGGACCCAGACACAGGGAAAATTGTTGCACAGGGAAAATGGAAGAAAAGAATTACAAGAGTCGCCAAAAAACTAGTTGACGCAATAGAACTAGTCCGACAGGGAAAATATGTTCCCGATAGAGAGGACGACGAGCTTTCACTCGCCCTCGGGAATAAAGAACACTGGGGACGATGTCGAGGCAGAGGAGGCGGGGTTGGTTTTCTTGAAGGGTTTCCGGAGGACGCTGCATCTTATAGAAAACATTGCAGAAGTAAAAAGAGGGAGGCAGAGAGGTTTACTGCATTAGAAAGCCAGATGCATGATGTGAAGGAGCAACTGGCTTTAATTACCCAGCAAAGGGAATCTCAGCCGCGAGTAGAAGATCATGCAGTCGAAGTCTGCCCATCTCAGCGGAAAAGCAGCGTGGGTTCCACGCAGCAACAAGATCCTGCAGTTGATGAACCGTCGGCGGCACGCTACCCCGTTGATGATATCACGGAGAAGACAAATTGTGAGTTACATGCGCCAATGAATAACCTTAGTTTTCCGGTGGTGAATGGCTATGCTTTACCACATCAACCTGGAGCAACCTTCCATTTTGGTGAGATTCCAGCTGGATTTGCTCGTGTCGGGGTCACGAAAGTTTTGTCGGGATTCAACTCAATGCATCTTGACATTCCTGGAGCTGAAGGCGAGAAGACATTGGGAGAAGTCGAGCTTGGTATCGTTCTATGGAAGAAGAAATACATCAAGTTTCCAGACTCGGCGCCAAGGCCACCGACTCCTCCGGTTAGAAATTCACCACAGCAAAGTCCACCCTCCTCCCCCGACGATTGGGAGCCCACCGCGAGTCCATCGCCCGCGCCGTCCCGTCAGCCGACTGCTGCGCCCAATAGCAATTTCACAAAGCGGAAGCTGTTCACGTCGTCCCCTGTCAAGAAACGTGCAAGAAAACCCAAGGAAGTCAAGGCTCCTGAGAAGTTAGCTGGCGAGATGACTATGGAGGAATTAAAACTGAGCACACAAGGCGAGGCTAAAGCCTTTTTTGAACAGAAAAAAAAGGAAAGACTGGAGGCAAGACTTGACCCCATAAAGGAACTTCTGAAGACTATACCAACCGAGGTAAAAGATCGCACCGTTGACAACCTATATAGGTTTCCACAGCCGCCCCTTTCAGACTATGAGCGAGGTATTGACAAGGTACTTTCCTCACAGACGGAGAAAGAAAAAGCGTGCGGGAAAAGAGTTGCCCAACTCGGAGAACAAGAAGCACAATCGATCGCCCCGCTCATTGTGCCTTCTGACGCTCGGGAAATCGAGCATGGAGAAGTTGTCATTGGCGACACAGGTTACCAAATATCGCATATAACAATTCAACCTAAATTTGAACTCGGGCTGCCTCTGGTCGAAAATCCGAGTGCTCTAACAACACAGTTATATAAATTGAATAACTGGTACATGGCCGCCGCAAAACAAGGGAGAGAATATCTCATGGCGGGAGTTAAGGAACAACACTACTTCCGAGAATATGGTGTGCAGATTGAGTTCTCCGAACTTTTTCAGATGTACAATCAACTTGCTCTCGACAAATCTATCATCAGCTGCTATTGTCTGTAAGTAATTTATTCGTGTAATTTAATTATCTATAGTTAAGCTCGTTTCATTGCTTGTAATTATCCACACAACATTCTTTTGTACGCTATTATGCAGAATGAAGATTCGTGAATGCCGAATGGGAGGAATCTGGGACATTGGGTTCATTGACCCGGATAAAGTTAATGAAGTCACCGTAGAAAGGCCTTTTTATGTCCAGGACACAGAGGACCGTTTGCTAACGTTTTTTAAGCGACAAAGTACCAAAAAGGAAATACTTTTTCCTTACAACTTCGGGTGAGTGTTACTGTCTTGTACACATTCTATTTTGCTTTCCCGATAATAAGTACAATTGATGAGTTCTGAATACCTGCGTATATAAATGTGCGCAGGTTCCACTACATTCTGTTTATCATTAGACTCGACGAAGGAGAAGTTGAAGTCTGGGACTCATTAAGGAAAAATCAAGATGATTATAAAAGCGTGCGTCTAATGTTCAAGAGGTAATTTCAATCGCAATATATCGTCCACTTTCGTCATTTCCGGATATCAAAAGTATATAAAATAACTCCTCAATTCATTTTCTTTTCTGGGCAGGGTTTGGAGAAAGTTCATCGCGGAAGAACGCGGTGAATGGAAAGATAAGCTGGAGTTCAAGGCTAACAATGTAAGTACTACTACGTATCTAGGTCTGTGTATCTTTCTAATACCATTATCATTCTCTTGATTATTATTTGATTAAATTATATTCTTGTATAGTGGTGTCTGCGACAACCACAGGGGACGCAACTATGTGGATACTACGTTTGCGAGTATATTCACATGAGGGTCAATGAGAGAGTCAATAGTGTAAGAAATCGAGAGGTATGTAAACATCATACACAACTTTTATTTTGCTACCATCAATTGTGTTTAGTTTCGATCATAACTGATTTGATCTCCTTCTTTTAAAGATGTCAAGGAAGCGGAACCATCTCCTACCAGAAAACCGCGTAAAAGCTATTGCGGAGGAATTGGCGGGATTCTTGCTGACGCATGTCATAGATGAATTCGGTGAATTCCACTATGTCGAAAAATAGACTCACTCCGTGCATGTACTATAGCTAGCGGTGATCTCTATTGTAATTATGACTTTATATGTAATTAACGAGAGTCCTTTATATGTGTAGTGAGTACTTTATATGTGTAGTGGGTAATTTATACGTGCTCTCCTCCGAAACCTTGAAAAATGAGCGAAAAGAAATAAAACCGAAAACCTAAACCTCCCTGGAAAAATAAGGGGGGGGAGGAAAAATCCCGGGACCTTTAGTACCGGTTTGCATTACAAACCGGTACTAAAGGTCCTCCGCCTGCGCGCGCTTTGTCGTGCCCACGTGGAGGGCCTTTAGTACCGGTTGTATATAAAACCGGTACTAAAGGGGTGACCCTTTAGTGCCGACCTTTTAGTACCGGTTGCACAACCGGTACTAAAGGCCCTATAAAACCGGTACTGATGCCCCTTTTTCTACTAGTGTAGATTCATCGGGATTGATGTCAAGTTATGGACATGAGTCAGTCATGGGAATATGCAAAAGTGGCAATGAGCCAACTATTAATTTGACTCAAGGTGCATGATTCAAGGGTGACGCGGTGAACTTTCTTTAAGTTGGAAGCACTTTCACGCAGATCAGGGGGAAGAAGAGACTACATTTGCAGATGGAGTCACAAGGAGTCTGAGAGTAGGAGCGGAGCTCATGGAAGGCAACCAAGTCTGATGTACATGAAAGTTTTACGTTTGGACGAACTCAAGGAGGTGAAGAATATCGCCAAGGCGGATTTTATTGAGTTTGTGTCGAATATTGGTGTGGATAGGATACATGTGGTGTTCGAGTCAGACACTTGTAGGCTTGACCTCCTATATAATGAGGGAGCATGACATGTTGTAACCTATGTCGATTTGATAACAACAAGTATGTATGGGGAGCCGATGGCTTGTGTCGGCGCCTAAAGCGGCCAGGTGTTGCGGTATCGTGGGGAGAAGCGTCCATAGTCATGCCTCAGGGAGTAGCCGAGTTTGCTGAACCTAGTTGACAAATTTCGATGTCATCATCGTACTGTGATTGCCTGATTCCCGGTATATCGACATGCGCCTACAACGATAACAATTTTGTTCAGGACAAAACATAAATAACCTAATGGGCGATTGTGTCCAAAGTGTACACAGTATATTGTCTCTCTTCTCTGAAGTTTGGACCATGGATGTATGGCCCGTTGTAGACGAATCGATTTGAATGTCAAGATTGAATTGGCTTTGTGGAGTTGTAGGCAAAATTAATTCAATTTCACGATATGAAGTTACATCACACACATGAACGTACTCGCATCGCATGTTGACGCCAGCGTGCCTTGTCGCTTCACGCATGGAAACACTTGATGGCACACATCTAGGATCGGCCTAATCGCCACGATACATTCATGCGTATACAGATTTAATGGGCACGAGCGCGCTAGTGTGCCGTTGTTGGCGTCAGACAAGATGAGTAATTAGAGATGACGCCAGTGCTCAATCTTCCTCTTTTTCTTTTTCTTTTTGTTGCGACGATGTTCCTGTGCTGAACCTTTTTCCTGATCCAGACGTATCTTCTGGTTAACGTCTCTAGCTAGCTACGGCATGCAGCTACTGCATGGTAGTACCAATAATCGGTCAGTGGAGAGGATCAGGAACAATAGAAGCAATCGACCATATATATACAGCCATATAGGTTTTGGTTTCCTGTCGCATGAAGCAAGCAATCCACGGTGTGTATATATATGTTGCTGGACAAGCCGCACTTAATTGACAACCGTCCATGTACGAATGTGGATACATGTCCCTAATTAACTTGCCTAATTACCCGCCGGGATAGATAATTAAGATATCTTGTAGTACATGCTTGCAAGCTTTCCATTGCTTGGTAGTTTCATCCTCTTGCGAAACCAGGCACCCACTCATCTGTTATCAATAATTGTTCCTGCTACATTGTGTCCGAGTTCGGAGAAATCAGTTGGTTGCTTAAATGTTTCAGTTCATGTGTGGCATCCCGTCATATCGATCCCAAAAATCAATGCGCGATCCATGCGTAAAGCTTGGCACATAGACGACATCACGACACGTGTCGCAGATGTAGTGGCATCCTAGTCGATGTATCGATCGATCGCCATCGGCTAATCAAACTCACGCGGGGGACACAGGACAACACGCTTGCTTGCACCGTTATGGTTACTAGCTTGTTTTCTAATTACTCTGGGTTCATCAGCTGGTCATGTTTAATCACAAAAATTCCCGCCAAGTGTCAGGAATAAAATAACAAAGATAGATGCATCATTGTTAATTATTCGAACACATTCCGATCTCCTGAAGGCTAGCTATGACATTGATATTTCGATGCGACGTAGGGGAAAAGCTGATTCCCAGAAACAATCAGCGGATATATATGCGCGTGCAGTTTTAATTTGTACATGGCCGTGGCGTAAACGCCTCGCTGCTTTTTCATCCGGCCATCGTCCCACTCACCATGTACAAGTTAGCTATGTTAGTATGTACTTAGTAAGTATGATGCGTATTCGCTAACACTTGCACTACTAGTGATAGTAGGACGGAGCATTCATGAGTTAACCACCTATTTCATGTACTACCTGACCACTACCGACTGTACTTAGATCGAGTACGTGGTAAGTTGTTGCCGGCAAGCAACATGCACCTCCGATCCATCGTCCTTGCATGCAACATCTAGCACCAGTCGTGCTTGCCAATGCCACCGCTATATAAGAACCAGCTCAGCGGCATGGCAGCCACACCACAAGCAAAAGCATCCATCCATCTCACAGCAAAAGCACACGCTCCAAGTTCAACCAGCATTGCCAAGGTGTTCCACTAATCGTCGATGGCGAGAGCGCTCGTGCTCGCGACCACCATGGCCGCGGCGGCCCTGCTGGTCGTGCTGCTGCTCTTTGCCGCGGCGCCAGCGAGCGCCATGGACTTCGGCGAGCACGACCTGGCGTCCGAGGACTCCCTGTGGGCGCTGTACGAGCGCTGGCGCAGCCACCACACGGTGGCGCGCGACCTCGCCGACAAGGCCCGCCGCTTCAACGTCTTCCGGGAGAACGTGCGCCTCATCCACGACTTCAACCGCGGCGACGCGCCATACAAGCTCCGCCTCAACCGCTTCGGCGACATGACCGCCGACGAGTTCCGCCGCGCCTACGCCTCCTCCCGCGTCGCCCACCACCGCATGTTCCGCGGCGGCCGCAAGCACGAGGGCTTCATGCACGCCGGCGCCACGACAATCCGCGACGTGCCGCCGTCGGTGGACTGGCGGCAGAAGGGCGCGGTGACGGACGTCAAGGACCAGGGCCAGTGCGGGAGCTGCTGGGCCTTCTCGACGATCGCGGCCGTGGAGGGCATCAACGCGATCCGGACCAAGAACCTGACGTCGCTGTCGGAGCAGCAGCTGGTGGACTGCGACACCAAGTCCAACGCCGGCTGCAACGGCGGCCTCATGGACTACGCGTTCCAGTACATCGCCAAGCACGGCGGGGTCGCCGCCGAGGACGCCTACCCCTACAAGGCCCGGCAGGCCAACTCCTGCAACAAGCAGAAGGCGTCGGCCGTGGTCACCATCGACGGGTACCAGGACGTGCCGGCTAACGACGAGACGGCGCTCAAGAAGGCCGTGGCGGCGCAGCCCGTGGCGGTGGCCATCGAGGCCAGCGGGTCTCACTTCCAGTTCTACTCGGAGGGGGTATTCGCCGGCAAGTGCGGGACGGAGCTGGACCACGGCGTGGCGGCGGTCGGGTACGGCGCCACCGCCGACGGCACCAAGTACTGGATCGTGAAGAACTCGTGGGGGCCGGAGTGGGGGGAGAAGGGGTACATCCGCATGAAGCGCGACGTGGAGGACAAGGAGGGACTCTGCGGCATTGCCATGGAGGCGTCCTACCCGGTCAAGACCTCGCCCAACCCCAAGCATGCCGCCCGTGACCTCCATGACGAGCTCTGAATATCCGATTGACTAACTATTTAATGGCGCCCTGCATCTGCATGCATGATCAGGGGATTATCGATCAGGAGAAAAATAAACAATCACTCAATATCGATCTGTACTACATCACATATTCACATATAGTGCACTATATGTACTTGTCATACTTGTAATGCGGTTTCGACAGGCCGATTATATGTCCACATGACCACATACACAGTTTGAATTATATATAGATCCACCCATTTATGTACAGAGTTTGCGTAAAGTCATTGCTACATGTGACACTGCACTACTGCAGTCCAAATTTGCGCCCCGTGCCCCAGCAGACAGTGCCATCAGCTGCTGACCTCAACTTGAAATCTATGGCTGCCGAACGCTTTACATCTGGACATTCTGGCTAAAGTGAGAACTGAAAAGTGAGCTGAGCACTTAATCAACTTGGAGATAGTTTAATTAATGATTAAGAGATAATGCAAACCTTTTACGGAGTATCTGGTTAGAAGAAATTACTAAACCATAGAAGACATCCTTTTTAGAACGAAGGAAGTATTAGAAAATTGGGAAGAACATTCATGGTATCTGTCAGAGGTTGTTACAATCCTAACTACTCCGTACATCAGTAACCAGCTCCACAAGAACAACCTGACAGGCTCACATTCTCCTTACCATCTCGAATCAGAAAAAACAATTTTGCAACCGAACTCTATTCTTTTACCATCTCATGAACAATTTGTTGTGGGTAGAAACCAAGAACAGAACGAGCTATTTTTCAAAGAACAGCCGGACCTGCAATCTCTACAATTTCTTGGAAGAAAAAAACGGAGAAAAAGAGCAGAGAAACACATCCAATTATCCAACCAAAGCTAAGCTAGCTTCGCCCTGCTCGCCATGCTCGTGCTCTGCCACCGTAGTCGCTGGAGCAGCAGTAAGCGGCCGCCATTTGCCATTGCTGCTGTTAGAGTTGTAATTATGTTTGTATATCTAACTCTTGTACAATTGTAATCGTATCTGAAAAGGTACCCATATATATATGTTGCCGTGGCCGACCCTAATGGTGTCGAAGCCCACAACACCCAAACCTTTTGTTTCACATGGTATCAGACGCGATCTCGCGATCCTGACCTAGCCGCCACCCCATGTCATCTTCCGCTGCTTCCTCGGCGGCCATCATCGCCGTCCTCTCCGGCGCGGCCACTGCGCCTGCCGCCGCCACCGAGCCCTTGGTCTCCGTCGCCGCGGCTCCTGCCTTGCACACCGATGTCACTGGATCGGGCGCGCCCCTTGTCGCTCCCACAGTTCACGTGCCGCCGGTGCCGTCGTTCCTGTCCAACCTCCTCCAAGGAGGATCGCCATCTACCCCCTTGATGACCAGATCGACGGGGGGCCTTGTTCTCCGGGGCGACCTCTTCGGCTCCTCCCGGATTCCCGGCGTCACGGCCCAACTACGGTGCGATGGCACCCTACGCGCCGCAGCCGCCGTTCGCATATGATCCTGCCGCCTACGGTGCTTTCCACGGCGCGCCCTACGGCGCCCCATATGGCGCCCCCTACGGCGTCGACGTCCACTATGGCGCCTCTCATGGTGCTCCCTACGGTGCTCCGTATGGCTCCGGCTACGCGGCGTTCCCGGGTCATGCCCTCAACGGTGCACCCCCGCCTCCTCCACCACTGGCCCCCACGGCTGCGCCGCCGGCTTCGTCCGTGGCGGACGCGGTCCCTGCCGCTGTTGCTGCTGTACCGTCCTACGACTTCGCCCTCGACGTCATCTCGACTCTGCCGTTCTACTTCAGCAACCTTCTCCCGGTGAAACTGAAGATGGACAATTATCTGTTCTGGCGCGCGCAGATTCTTCCCCTCCTCCGTAGTCACTACCTGGAGGGTTTTGTCGATGGTACTCTGCCATGTCCCTCGCCGGATCATCACATGTACCGGTCGTGGATTGCTCAAGATCAAGCGATCCTCTCGACGATTCAGTCCTCTCTCACCGAGGGCGTCGCCGACATGGTGCTCTTTGCTACTACATCTCATGAGGTGTGGGATGCACTGGAGTCTAGTTTCTCCGCGCAATCGTCGTCTCAGTCTATGGCTCTTCGTACTCAGCTCAACGAGACCCGCAAGGAAAACCACTCCGTCACCGTTTCCTTCAACAAGATCAAGCGCCTTGCTGATACGCTAGCCTCTATTAGTGAGCCCCTTCGTGACACGGAGTTTACTGCGTATATCCTCAACGGTCTCGACGGCGACTATGATTCTCTTGTGGAGGTGATCAAGGAACGCAAGGTTCCCACCAAGCCGCAGGAGCTCTTTCAACGCCTCCTCTCGACGGAGCAGCGTCTCGCCAGTCGTCATCCGGATGGGGCCTCCTCGGCCAACGCCGCCTACCGTGGTGGGAAGGGGGGCGCCCGTCCTGCTGCTCCATCATCGACGCCTCCTGTAGGAGGCAAGGGCGCCGCGCCTCCTGCTGCACCTGCCCAGTCGCGCCCTACCATTGTCGTCGAGAACGGGCGCCCACGCGCCTGCTGCGCCGCTTGCGGAGCTGCTGCATCCTGCCAGTTGTGTGGGATTGATGGCCACATCGCGTCTCGCTGTCATCGCCGCTTCAAGACTGATTTTCTTGGTCTTGGCAACAATGGCAAAGGCAATGAGCGTCAAGCCAACATGACGCAGCAACAGGGGCAGACTTCGTCATATCCTGTTGATCCCACCTGGTACATGGACACTGGTGCTACTGATCACGTGACAAGTGAGCTGGATAAGCTTGCTATGCGTGAGGCCTACCGCGGGCACGACAAGGTTCAGCCAGCCAATGGGGCAGGTATGCACATCTCTCATATTGGTCAGGCATCTCATCCTACACATACATCTAGGAAGTTGCATCTTAAGAACGTTCTTAGTGTCCCCACGGTTGCACGTAATTTGCTCTCTGTTCCTAAACTTACTTATGACAATAACGTGTTTTGTGAGTTTCACCCGTTTGTTCTTTTTATCAAGGACCGGACTACAAGGGACGTACTTCTTAAAGGTCGACTCCACCATGTACTATATGCGCTTGATGTGCCGCGTTCTGTCTCCCCAGCTGTCTCCTGAGTCTTCAGTGGTGTTAGAGTGTCCCCATCACAGTGGCACTCTCGTCTTGGCCATCCTGCCACACCCATTGTCCGCCATGTTCTTCATCGTCATGAGTTACCGTCCGTGTCTAGTAATAAAGATGTTTCAGTTTGTGATGCTTGCCAGCAGGGAAAGAGTCATCAGTTACCTTTTTCTGTTTCTAGTCATGTAGTCAAAACTCCTCTAGAGCTTGTGTTTTCTGATGTTTGGGGTCCTGCCCAGATGTCTGTTAGTGGTCATGAGTACTATGTCAGTTTCATTGATGCTTATAGTCACTTTAGTTGGATTTATCTTCTTAAGCGCAAGTCTGATGTGTTCGATGTTTTTCTTAAATTTCAAGCACATGTTGATCGTCTCCTACAGCACAAAATTATTCATGTACAATCGGATTGGGGGGTGAGTACCGCAATCTGAGTACTTTCTTCGAGAAACTTGGGATCTCGCACCGTGTGGCTTGTCCTCATACACATCAGCAGAATGGTTCAGCCGAACGTAAGCATCGTCATATTGTTGAGACTGGTTTAACCTTGCTAGCACATGCTTCTGTTCCTTTTCGTTTTTGGAGCGACGCTTTTACTACAGCCTGTTTTCTTATAAATAGGCTTCCTTCGCGACTCCTTGGCATGAAAACTCCGCTTGAACTCTTGCTTCATGAAACTCCTGATTACACTTTTCTTAAAGTCTTCGGTTGTGCGTGTTGGCCGCATCTCCGTCCTTACAATAGTCGCAAGCTTGAGTTCCGTTCTAAAAAATGTGTCTTTCTTGGGTATAGCTCGATGCACAAAGGGTATAAATGCCTTCATGTCCCAACAAATCGTGTGTACATCTCGCGTGATGTTGTCTTTGATGAGCAAGTTTTTCCTTTTTCTAATCTTCCAACTCCTGCCACCACATCTACTCCATCATTGCATTCATCTCCTATTTTGCCTGATCAATTTGTAGATGCTGCACACTCACCTTATTTGTTGTCTAACCATGGTGCAGGAACTGGTAGAGGTGCTCGGCTTCTTCTCTTGGATGACCCACCTGCCGATACTGCGGTCGCTTTGACGGAACACGTCGATCATGTCGCTGCTGCTCCCTGCATGGGGCATGCAGGGTCCCCCGCGCCCGCGCCTGCCTCACGCCCGGATCCGGCTCCGACAGCGCCGGCCTCACCCGCGTCGACCGGCCTGGTTTCGCCCACATCGACCGGCCCGGCCTCGCCTGCGTCAACCGGCCCGTCTTCACCCTCGCCTGCTGGGTCGCCTCCTGGCAGCCCGCCTTTGTCGCCGTCGCCTGTGCGGCAGCCAACTGTTGGCCGCACACTGCTGCTTCCGCCACCTGCGGACTCCCCGTCGCCCAGGCGGTTGCCTTCCTCGGCTGCTGATGGGCTGCCTTCGCCGCCCCCTTGTGGGCCGCGTGCGACGGCTACGCCGGTCTCCCCGTCTACGTCGACGGTCCCTGCGACTTCAACCTCGCCGCCTGCTCCTGTTGTTCTGCGTCCACACACTCGCAGCCAGAGCGACATTGTTCGTCCGTGTGAACGCACCGATGGCACGGTTGCGTGGCTCGCGGCATGCGTGGCTCACTCTGAGTCGGATCCTACTGCTGAACCCCGCCATTACAGGCGGCTATGGGTATCCCACACTGGCGTTCTGCGATGGAACAAGAGTATCAGGCATTGCTGAAAAATGATACGTGGCGTCTTGTTCCTCCGAAGAGTGGTGTCAATATTATTGATTCAAAGTGGGTATTCAAAGTTAAGCGACATGCTGATGGCTCTATTGAAAGGTATAAGGCTCGTCTTGTTGCTAGAGGGTTCAAACAACGTCAAGGTATTGATTATGAGGATACTTTCAGTCCTGTGGTCAAGCCTACGATTATCCGTCTGCTGCTGTCTCTTGCTGTTACTCGTGGATGGTTTTTTCGACAGCTGGATGTTCAGAATGTTTTTCTTCATGGTGTTCTTGAGGAAGAGGTTTATATGCGACAGCCTCCTGGTTTTGTTGATCCTGCTCGTCCGCAGCATTTGTGTCGCTTGGTGAAGGCTCTTTATGGCCTTAAACAGGCGCCCCGTGCCTGGCACGCGTGTCTTGGTGCTGCTCTTCGTGCACATGGATTTGTTCCTTCGACAGCTGATACGTTGAAAGTGCATGGTTGATCCCATGCATGGTTTTGGTAATTAATGACAATCTCTATGGACTAATATTTGCTTTGAGCTCTATGTGTAGGTTGTCCTTTAGCTTGTGTCAAGATCATTTGTTGATCAAGGCCAAGCTTGCTTGTCTCCATTGGTTGGAGTCAAGGTCAAGGTAGAAGATCATTTGTTGATCAAGGCCAAGCTTGTCTCCATGTGTTGGAGTCAAGCTCAAGGGAAGAAAAGGTTGGGTTGATCAAGGCTTTGTGCGGGTTGATCAACTCTCAAGTTCAATTGAAGATATGCAGAAGAGTGCTCTCCTCATCTTGGTGTATGGGGGAGCGTCATGTGATTCTTCACCAAGCGAAGCGCAATCAAGAAAGGTGGTTTGTCTTGAGTAGATGAAGATCGTCTTCATCGACCTCAAGTGGATTAATGCGCAAGGCAAAGGTATGATCTTGGTAGGGTTTCTATTTTACCGGTCTCATGTTGTTTAGTGAGAGACCGGGTTATAGGATAGATACCGTACTATCAAGAGGGGCTCTCGACCGAGTATCGTGATCGTATCGTTCGTGGAGAGCTCAAACCTTTGCATCCATGCAATCATCTTTATTGGTTCTTATTTGGCTTTTATCCATGTGAGAATATAGAGCTTGTGTTCATCTCCATACCAAGCTCTAATTCATCAAAAACGGATCTCATGAATATCTTCTTGCGTTTTTTATTTCGGAGGTTTTATCGGTTTGTCTCTTCTACGAGAGGTCAAACTCTCTCCTTATGATTTCCTCCTCACATGATAGACTATGATGTGTATATGCATGATCTTGTAGGGCTTGTGTTTATCTTTGAAACAAGCCCAAGATCATAGAAAACGGAGTCTTGATGAAAAGCTTGTGCATTTTCGGTGTTGGAGATTTTGCCGGTTCATCCGCTTGGAAAGGTCTCACCATTCCATGCCTCCGCACAATCTCCTTTGCTTGTTTTCATATTTTCAGTTTTTGTAGGGTAAGCTCTTGTCGTCCTCTTTCCAACAAAATTGGATTCACTCGATTCGGACTTCATTTGCAAAAGTTATGGCAGTTCTGGTTTTCACTGTTTTGATCTAGCCCGGAGATGGTCCGGAGTCTCCGGCCACACCGGAGTCTCCGGCCCAAATGACCGGAGTCTCCGGTCCCCTTGTTTTCGCTGCCGTTTGTGTCTGCTGTGGTGCGTTTCTGTATAGGGGTCCGGAGTGTCCCCGGAGAAGGACCGGAATCTCCGGCCCACCGGAGTCTCCGGACCGAGGACCCGGAATCTCCGGCCCCTAGTTTTTTCTCAGCTCCTTTTCATCTGTGTGGTGCGCCTCTGGATAGGGGTCCGGAGCTACCCCGGAGGGTGCCCAGAGTCTTCGGCCTGGCCGGAGTCTCCGGCCCCAAGGACCGGAATCTCCGGCCTCCCCGATGACCCAGCAGGCCGGAGTCTCCGGTCACTTACTCCGGAGTCTCCGGCCTGGACAGGCTCCAACGGCTAGTTTTTGGGGGAGGCTATAAAAAGCCTCTCTCCCTCCCAAAACCGGGTTGCTGCTCTTGCTCACTTGTTCTTGCTCTTCCCCTTTGCTCTAATCCTTGTGAGCTTGATTCCTCTCTTCCCCTCCAATGATTCTTGCCCATCTTTAGGGAAACAAGAGAGGAGATCTAGATCTACCATTCCACCAATCAAATTCTCCTCTAAGTGAGGGGAACCTAGTGGATCTAGATTTAGGGTTGCTTTGTGTTCTTCCCTTTGTTCTTCCTCTCAAATCCCTCCATAGCATTAGTTGCTTTGGTTGGATTTTTGGGTGAAGGACTTGACCACTTAGTGTGTTCTTGCCTTTTGCATTTGGTGCATAGGTTTGAGTTCCCCACGGTGATTCGTGGGATTGAAGGTTGAGAAGCTTGTTACTCTTGGGTGCATTGTGTTCCCAAGAGCTTGTTGCCTCTTGGGTGCATTGTGTACCCTAGACGGTTGGAGGTGCCGCGAAGACTTCGAGTTGTGAAGCTTCGGCACGAGTTTGGGAGCCCCCAATTGAGTTGTGGGTGTGTGCCCCAAAGAGAAGTTGTAAAGGGCTCCGGAATCCGCCCCGAAGGATTCCGATAGTGGAAGGTGAACCAATCCCTTGGGTGAGGTTCATCGGAGAATAGGGTGAGGCCTTTGTGGCATCTTGAGTAGGCCTCTTGTGGCGAGCTCACACCCCTCCAACGAGACGTACTCCCTTAACAAGGAGGAACTCGGGAATACATCCTCGTCTCCGCGTGCCTCGGTTATTTCTATACCCGAGTTTTACTTATGCAATTTACATTGTGATAGCCATCGTGCTTGAAGTCTATATCTTGCTATCACCTTGTTGCTTGCCTTGCTTAGCATAAGTTGTTGGTGCACATAGGTAACCCTAGCATATTAGGTAGTTGGCTTGTTAATTTAAACACATAGTTTTATTCCGCAATTATCAAGCCCCTAATTAGAAAAAGTTTTAATCGCCTATTCAACCCCCCCCCCCCCCCCCCCCCCCCTCTAGGCGACATCCGGGCATTGTTTGTTCTTTCAATTGGTATCAGAGCCTCGTCTCTCTTGTTTGGCTTTACCGCCTAGAGAGTAAAGATGTCGTCTAGGGATTTAGTGCACAATTCCATGTTTATATTCAATGGCACAAATTTTAATGTTTGGAAAACTCATATGCTTAATCACTTACGGGTCTTGGACCCCAATATTGAGCGTATCTTAGATATAGGTTTTTCTTCTCCAAAAGACTACGAAAGTACGACTTTAGAGGATGAGAAAAACTTATATCTAGATGCTCTAGCATCTAACGAGTTTTGCAAATTTGTGAGTGTAGTTGTGTTTGAGTCAATCATGCCTCTCCGGGATGCTCATGAGCTATGGACCAAGCTTCAAGATAAATATGGAGTGTCCAACTCTATTGAGGATGATTGCTCTCCCTCCACCTCCGGCCGTGACGAGCTCTCGTCTTCATCTACTTCACCAAAATGTGGTAAGCCACAATCCAATGTAGTGGTGAGTAGTGATAGGTTTTGCAACCTTGATAGTGAGCTCATTATTGATGATCATTTATCTCTATCTCGTTGCAATGCTTCATCTTTGGACCTAAACACTCGTAGCACTATAAATGATTTACATGCTAGTGTTGATAGTGTTGATAGTGTTGATAGTTTTATTCCGCAATTATCAAGCCCCTAATTAGAAAAAAAAATAATCGCCTATTCACCCCCCCCCCTCTAGGCGACATCCGGGCATTGTTTGTTCTTTCATACGTCCCTGTTCCTGCTACAGCGTCCTACTGTCACTATGTACTTGCTGGTGTATGTAGATGACATCATACTGATCAGCTCGTCGGTCTCTGCTGCGGATCGTATGGTTTCTGCCTTGAGTGGAGATTTTGCTCTTACAGATCTTGGCCGGCTTCATTACTTCCTTGGTTTGGAGGTCTCTCATTCTGATGCCGGTCTGACTCTCACTCAGCAGAAGTACTCCCAGGATTTGCTTCGTCGTGCTGGTATGCTTCAGTGTAAGACTGCTACTACTCCTATGTCAGCTTCTGATAGACTATCTGCACTTGATGGTACTCTTCTCTCTTCGGATGAGGCTACTGAGTATCGCAGTATTGTTGGTGGCTTGCAGTATTTGACGATTACTCGTCCTGATATGTCCTATGCGGTCAACAGTGTGTGCCAGTTCCTTCATGCTCCTCGAGACACTCACTGGACAGCTGTGAAATGCATTCTGTGCTATGTTCGGTTGACTGCTGCTCTGGGCCTGCATCTTCGGCCTGCTCCTTCTGGTGTCCTCTCGGCGTTTTCTGATGCAGATTGGGCTGGGAGTCCAGATGACAGGCGATCCACGGGGGGGGGGGGGGGGGGTATGCAATGTTCTATGGTCCTAATTTGATCGCCTGGAGTGCTCGTAAACAAGCTACATTGTCTCGTAGTAGTACTGAAGCTGAGTACAAAGCAGTTGCCAATGCCACCGCTGAACCCATTTGGGTTCAGTCTTTGCTTCGAGAGTTGGGAGTCTCTCAGGATCATCCACCTGTTCTTTGGTGTGACAACATCGGTGCCACATACCTCTCTTGGAATCCGGTATTTCATGCCCGAACGAAACACATCGAAGTTGACTATCACTTTGTCAGAGAACGAGTTTCGCAGAAGTTGCTTCAGATCAAGTTCATCCCTTCGAAAGATCAACTTGCGGACATCTTTACGAAGTTGTTGTCACTACCTCAGTTTGAGGGTTGTCGCCGCAATCTTAATCTTCTGAATTCTTCAGAGCATGGTTAAGATTGAGGGAGGGTGTTAGAGTTGTAATTATGTTTGTATATCTAACTCTTGTACAATTGTAACCGTACCTGAAAAGGTACCCATATATATATGTTGTCGTGGCCGACCCTAGTGGTGTCGAAGCCCACAACACCCAAACCTTTTGTTTCACAGCTGCTTAGCTTCTGTCCATTACACAGACTACAAATTGATTAACTGGCATATGGGTCGCAATATAATTAGTCTCACTGTTCAAAATGGATTCTAATGTTTCCATTCATTGTTGTACCCATGAGTCAGAGGAGTTCAGAGCACGGAGTGGATTCTAGTGATATCGGTGTTGTATTGATTGATGGTTTGATTCCATGCAAGACCGAAGAGTAAAGAGGAAGAAAATTATATCCCTTTGGACCATGTTCTTTGAGCACGAAAGCAATAAACCTTCTGTGGTAGTTTCATTTATATTGTACATGTTTGCTTTAGCCAAAACGATGTGCCTTCTGGGAATGTCTACTTCGTTCTCTGACAGAGTTGTTCCTCTTTCTCATAGTGGCCTTTCTAATATGTATATTGAGTATCTAATGGAGTTTATGTGAACTTTTTTCTCTCATCCCATTTGATTCAGTCGAGCCGACTCACATTGTCGACCTCAACTGACTTCTGAATTTCTGTAAAAAATAGAAACTAATAGTGTTATCACATTATACTCCTAAAAAATAAGTGGGATGCCGAAGGTGTGGCATTCGCTGTGTTGCTATTTGTCATGGAATCGAAATTAGGACAGGGATCTATGAATGTTGAAGATATAGGCATATGACGTGATAAAAAGGATAAGTGAACCACGAGGATGAGAACCAAAATGGTGGTTCTTTTCAGAAAATAATGATTGGGTGTACTGGCCCGGGCCACACTAAATGGGCATGATCACTCATATAAGAAAACTTAGTTCATTAGCTCTATGTGTATGTTTATTTTTCCTGTAGCAACACACGAGTAACTTACTCTTACTATGCAATTAATATCCTAACTCCGAGAAAAACAACCGCTATCTGTCGTGAAGATACATTGCACTTGAAGAACAATGGCACATAATAACTATTCATACATCCGCAATCAAGACATGTGCCATTGAGAAGAAAATCAACTTCAATGTGCATTTGGAGCTATTATTATCTTGGTAGCGACTATAATCGCAATGTTAGGATTATTTGGATGCTTTAGATAATTATTTGAATTAATGTGTTGTATGATTGTATTTGAACTATGCACTTCGGTTTATCAACTATGCACTTCAATTTAATTATATTTGGCATATTTGTTACAATTTATATGTGAATTGTTTTTAGATAATATGTGGAAATTTAGTTTAGATAGTGTAAATAGCACAAGCAGGTTTAGAGATCCATTTTTAGGGACTCTTCTAGAGTTAAGAATTTTTCAGCTCAAGATTCTTCTCTCTCATCTCCCTAAAAGCGTTTAGGGACTCAAAATTTAGGACTTTGATGGCTGGCGAGTATTGAGAATCCCCAAATGAAAAGGAATGATGCACCAGAGAAGCATGTATTCTCTCGATGTGAGAACCAAGATTTATCAAACCAGCACGAATATTAAGTCTTCAACAAACAACACATGCACACAAAAACACAAAACCAACTTTCCCCAGCATCCATGAATGTTGTCATTCATAGAGGGATTCCTAATGGTAGAATGCGGGTGACAAAATCGATATAATTCTGGTCCACTTGGAAATAACTTCTTATTCTAAGATTGTTCAACGGATTAGCACACGCATGCCCCACGGGGGGGGGGGGGGGGGGGGGGGCAGGGCAGGGCCTATAGGCCGGGCAAGAAGGCGGCCGCCCAGGACACCGAGAAGAGAAGGGCCCGAAATGGTAAAGATATAGTAACCAGTATGCTATTATCGATTACATTGAGGAAATTATTTAATATTTGTTGTAAAAAACTAGAACTTACTTTTTCCGGATACACATATGAAAAAAATCACAAGACAAAAATACAACGATGCCACTTATACAAGCTCAATCCATACATTTCGATATTATTAATTACATTTTGGGGTAAAGGAGTATCTTAACATAATAAAATGGTTAATTTGTAGAATAAAATATACACCACGGTTCTCTTGTGCCATAAACCAATATGACTCGTGAAAGCAAGATTAGTTAGCATGCTATTTCCTCTCGCAGCTCTCCTTTGCACCTCTCCGGACAGGTGTCTTCTTCTCGACATGTTCCTCTCCTTCGCACTAACAAGATCTCTCTTACAATCTCCTCTGTCTTTGTTTTGTGAAACATCGAATACTGACTGCATCTACGAGTGCGGCGATATGGAGGCCGAGCTCCATGGAGCTCAAAAAATTTGAATCCGCAAATTTTTGTTTCGAAAAATTCTGAAAAAAAATTACGGTCGTAGATAATATTGTGATCTACCACTGTGAAAATTTTAAATCAAAAATTCCTTGTATTCTGTTCTGAGCAAAAAAGAGAAATCTGCGGATCTTATTCGGGTGAACAGTGCGCAATCTGAAAAATTTGAAATCTTGCCAGATTTCTCTTTTTTGCATAGATCAAAATATTTCGAGTTTGTGGTTGAAAATTTTCACAGTGGTAGATCATAGTATTATCTACGACCATAATTTTTTTCAGAATTTTTTGAAAGTCAAATTTGTGGATTCAAATTTTTTTGGAAACCCGAGCTCCATGGAGCTCGGGCTCCATATTGACTTTCCGCTGCATCTACACGATTCTTTTTCAACACTAATCCTGCAGATTTACGAAAATCTACGTAACTGAATTTTCATGTTTAATTCGACACAACTCTTTTCATGAATTGGTAGAGAATTTGTGCACAAGCACGTCACATAAGAGCATATCAAATAATAATTTTATATGCAAACATATTAGAATGCACACTATTTTTTTCATTAGTGATTACCTTAAGCAATGTTATTTCAATACCAAGTAGAGAACATGCACACTTTGTTAGATTTTGACCAGTGAAAAGTAGTCTCACTAGTTCAGTTTATATTGTACAAATTTTATAAATATGCTTACTTAATCATACACACACTAGAGAGAGCCATCGAAATATTTTCTCAGTCGTACTCTTTATACATTTTTACCATAAATATCTATATATTATATAGATTATGCATAGTAAAAAAATAGTTTTAGAACAAACTTTTGTTATGTAATACAGTTTAATATCTTAAGTGATATTCATTACAAATAAAAACACAACAACTAATATTTCCATTTATGTGGTTAAATTATGTCAGAAAATATATAATTATATATCTGTAATATTGTAGCATGCTAAAATAAATTTTTGATAAGTATATAAGTTTAGTATAAATTGTACTAATAGTATTTTGATCGCCTCAGGCCCAATTTTTCATTGGCCGGCCCTGGAAAGGGGAAAAAGATGGCTTGAGATGGTTAAGCTAAGGATGGGTGGGGTGTGGAACAGCAAGATTTGTTGATTGGAAGATAAGATTTCGAGTATGCTGTCCATTGGTTGAGGACCTAATTTGGGGCTGCATTTTGTAGGAGGAGTTGAAGGCACGGTGAAATCACTACATAAAGCTAGTCCAGCCACTTTTGATCTTTGAAAAAAACTTCCAGCCACTTATGGAATTTTTAGTCCAGCCACTTGGGTTGGCTTATCTCAGGCACCAGACACGCCAACTTGTGTGGCCGGATTGAGATGACTCCCATTACTCATGTCCGGCGGTGTGAGCTACATAATTTCCCAAAGTTTTGCTAGATGTATACGTATGTGTCCATGATCGTAATTTTCTTAGAACCAGCCGGGTGTCCGCAGACTATACGGAACGTCCATTCTAAATCAAACGGTTAATGAAATCCACACCGCAACGAATCCAAAATTGGACAGTGCCAACGACCCGATCCCCTTCCACTTCCCTCAACTCACCCTTCTTGATGCACGGTTCTCGAATTTTTTACGTGTCCATGCATGCATGATTTTTATCCGGCTGTAGGGGGGTACGGTGAGCCAATAGAAGCAGCGTGACTCTACCACAACAGACACGATGCCGGAACCATGTGCACGGAAACAAAACCGCAACCATTTACATAACCTACACCTACACAACATGGTCATGTGCGAGCGGACCTGCAATACAACCACGAGCTCACGGATGATGCCTGGCAAGTAGGCCTGGCCATGGGAAGCCCGGCCCGGTCGGCCCGCCCAGGCCCGGCCCGAAATTTCAGGGCCTGGGCCTATGTTTTTATGCCCGCGGGTGGGCCTGGGCTTGCGTTTTGAGCCCAAAGGATTGGTAGGGCCGGGCCTGGGCTTCACATATGGACGATTTAGGGAAGAAGCCCGGCCCACGGCCCGAGGCCCGCCTCTATTTTCCACGAATGGGCCGGGCTTGGGCCTGAATTCTAGGCCCGACAGTGGGCCTGGGCCTAGGTTTTCTGCTATGGGCTTTTCTGGGCCCGGCCCAAGCCCACCCAGGCCCGGCCCATGGCCAGGACTACTGGCAAGTGGGACTGATGGATAGCCAGGAACCACGCGTCAGTGATGCTTATCAGCTTATGTGGGCCTCGACTTCCGTACGGGTCGAATTTTCCTGTTATTTCTTTATTACCTACTCCAACCCAAGAAAATATATAAAGAAATAACACGGTGGTTTAGTATCAATGTATCATGGACACTCACATTTTGTTTTGCTCAAACGGTGTAAACAAAAAAAAATACTTTTAAAATTTAACGGAACACTTGGTCCTTCACAAAAACATTTTTTGGTGTGACCGTAACTATTCCAAACAAATGAATAATTTGATCATATGTCATGTGAGCATAGTTTCAAAAACCGGACCGGTGATCGAACCGGTGAGCCTCTCGATTCTGGTTTTTCCCAGTCAAACCGCTAGTTCACCGGTTCACTCTCTGGTTTTAAAAATATAAAATAGCATATATTTGCTCATGAACTCTGCAATAAACAGATAAATATGTTTGCAAATAAATTCAGACATGGCAATATGAATAATATAATAAAGTAGCAAGCACCAAACTACCAAAGTCGACAGCAACAAAATAATGGAATTATACATTCACTACACCGATATATACACACACACGCATTGCATCAATATACCAGCAAGTTGTAAACTTAAACGCATGCACACATTGCACTACACTGTGCTACATGGTTACGCACGTATTCATGTAGCACCAGCAAGATGTTGACAAGCATGGAAACTACACCTTCACCGACGAACTCCATTCATCTCGTAGTAATTTCAGATCCTAGTGTGGAGCAGCAGCCACCAGTGACTCTCCTCATACCTCCCACGGCTCCAAATCGAAGTACACTGCTGACTGCCCTGCTGACCGGCAAGGCTGAACGCTCCAACTCGAAGCTACTTGATGTAGGGCTAGGCCCGATCTTCACGGATTTGAGGGGAAACGGGGATGAACACGAAGGAACACGGAGGGGTAGCGAGGGAGATTCGTGGGCAAAACACAAGGATAACTAGCAATCCTGCTGAGAACTCCACCCAACAACAAATCCTCAAAAAGGTAGCCTTTGGATCGAAGAATCAAAGCCAAACTTACTCTTGTTGAAACCGATTGCTCTTACCGGCCGGTCCACCAATCCAATAGAATCACCGCAGTGAAAGATTGGTTTGTCACTACTAGAGACACCGTAGTGAAAGAGTAGCAACAACAAGATCTACCTCAACGAGGCACCCTAGCTACGAGGGAGGAGGAGCATAGCTCTCACAAGTCTCAAATTCAGTCTAACCTCGAAAAGGGAAAAGGGGAAAGCTATTTATAGTCTTAGTACAAAACGAGGCAGGAAGGTGGGGAACCGGCCCTGGGGGCCGGCCTAGGCCCTGAGCGCTGCGTCGGGTGGAGGGCCGGCCTGGAAACCGGCCTAGGCCGGCCTGGAGGCCGGCTGCGTCGGGTGGAGGGCCGGCCTGGACCTAGGCCGGCTGCGACGGGTGGAGGTCCGGCCTGGAAACCGGCCTAGGCCGGCCTGGAGGCCGGTCGCGTCGGGTGGAGGTCCGGCCTGGGGGCCGGCCTAGGCCGGCCTGGAGGCCGGCCGGCTCGGGTGGGGGTCCGGCCTGGGGGCCGGCCCAGGCCGGCCTGGAGGCCGGCTGGCTCCGCCTTGAGCTTTTGCCTCCTTCTTACTCTTCTTGCCCATCCTCTTGGATTTCCTCTTGGCCATCTTCTTGACTCCATTGTGGTCATCATCCGGGTGGATCCTGAGTATACACAAGGTACCGGCATGAGGTAGCAAACAATTCAAAGGTAGGTCGAGATCACACATCGAGAGGAGCAAGGTCACCTTTTCATGAAGGGCTTTGACTCTTGATCTTGTCATTGGGCCAATCGGCATGGTGTCCATGGTGTTGTCCACATGTGGGGCTACATCATCTCCCCCCCCCCCCTTCGGAAAGAGTCATCTTCGACTCGTCATCCTCTTGAACGCTTGCATCTCCGTGGAAGGGAGATAGGTCGGCGACGTTGAACGTGTCATGCACCAAGTACTTGGATGTTGGGATATCGATCTTGTAGGCGTTGTCATTGATGCGCTTGAGCACTTTGAAAGGCCCGTCACCGCGAGGAGCAAGCTTGGATTTTCTTTCATCATGAAAACGGTCCTTGCGGAGGTGTAGCCACACAAGATCCCCTTCTTCGAATATCATGGGCTTCTTCAACTTGTTGATCTTGGTAGCTTGGCGCTTGGTGTGCTCCTCTAGAGTTGTTCGAGTTGACTCATGTAATGACTTCATGTAGTCGGCTCTCTTGTCGACGTCCATGTCGGTGCGCTCGTGTAGAGGAAGTGGTAGGATGTCCAGGGCGGTGTTGGGGTTGAACCCATAGACAATCTCGAACAGGCTTCGCTTGGTCGCTCGGTGGGAGGCACGGTTGTAGGCGAACTCGGCGTGCGGTATGCATTCCTCCCAACCTTTGATGTTTGGCTTGATTAATGCGCAAAGGAGAGTTGATAAGCTTCGGTTCACCACCTCGGTTTGGCCATCGGTTTGTGGGTGGTAGGCGGTGGAGAAGAGGAGCTTGACTCCTAGCTTTGCCATCAATGCCTTCCAAAAGTAGCTTGTGAACTTGACATCTCGGTCCGAAACAATGGTCTTTGGCACTCATGTAGACGAACGATTTCCCTAAAGAACAAAGTTGCAATGTGTGAAGCATCGTTGGTCTTATTGCAAGGAATAAAGTGTGCCATTTTAGAGAAGCGATCGACAAAAACAAATATTAAATCTTTGCCATTTTTTGTTCGAGGTAATCCTAAGACGAAATCCATGCTAATGTCGGACCAAGGTGTGTGTGGAATTGGTAAAGGCATATAAAGACCATGAGAGTTCAACGTGGACTTAGCTTTGAGGCAAGTTGGGCAACGGCGCACCAAACGCTCCACATCACGCGTCATCCGTGGCCAAAAGTAGTGTGTCGATAGCATTGCGAGTGTCTTGTCATGTCCAAAGTGTCCCATGAGGCCCCCACTATGTGATTCCTGTAAAAGCAACAAACGGAGCGAGGACTCGGGAATGCATAGTTTGTTAGCCTTAAACAAGAAACCCTTGTGCAAGTAGAAATCACCGCATCCTTTGTAAATTGTGCATTTTGTAAAGATAGGACCAAAGAAAGGATCGGAAGCATAGAGTTCTTTAATGTCATCAAGGCCCAAAACGTTGATTTCAAGTTGGGTGAGTAAGATCATCTTGCGGGAAAGAGCATCCGCGACTATATTGTCCTTGCCTTTCTTGTACTTCACCACATAGGGAAAAGACTCGATGAACTCAACCCATTTGGCATGCCTTTTGTTCAAATTGGCTTGGGTTTTCAAATATTTCAAAGATTCATGATCGGAATGGATAACAAACTCTTTTGGCCAAAGGTAGTGTTGCCATACTTCCAAAACACGTACTAAGGCATAGAGTTCCTTGTCGTAGATTGGGTAGTTTAGGCGAGCACCATCAAGTTTTTCGCTATAATAGGCAACGGGACGGCCACATTGCATGAGGACGCCACCGATGCCAAGGCCACTAGCGTCACACTCAAGTTCGAAAGTTTTGAGAAATCCGGTAAAGCAAGTAAAGGAGCTTCGGTCAATCTCTTCTTGAGTTCATTGAAAGCCGATTCTTGCGCATTGCCCCAAATGAAGGGTACATTCTTTTTGGTAAGCTCATTCAAGGGGCAAGCAATTGTGCTAAAATCTTTCACAAAGCGGCGGTAAAATCCAAACAAACCAAGGGCGCTACGAAGTTGAGCAAGATTAGTTGGCGGTGGCCAATTTGTGATTGCCTCAATCTTGGAGGTGTCAACTTCGATCTCTTTGGAAGAAACTACATAACCCAAAAACACAAGCTTGTCGGTACAAAAGGTGCATTTCTTGAGGTTTGCAAAAAGCAAAGCATTACGAAGGGCCAATAAAACTTGCTTCACATGGTCGACATGTTCATGCAAAGACTTGCTATAAACAAGGATGTCATCAAAGTAAACAACCACAAACTTGCCAATGAAAGCGCGCAAGACGTGATTCATAAGACGATAAATGTGGAAGGAGCATTGGAAAGACCAAAGGGCATGACAAGCCACTCATAAAGACCAAGTTTTGTTTTAAATGCGGTTTTCCATTCATCTCCTTCATGCATACGGATTTGGTGATAACCACTTTTCAAATCAATTTTGGAGAAGATCGTGGCACCACTAAGCTCATATAGCATGTCATCAAGTCATGGGATAGGATGTCGATACCTCACCGTGATATTGTTGATGGGACGGCAATCCATGCACATTCGGAGAGTGTCGTCTTGCTTGGGGACGAGGATGACCGGAACGGCGCACGGACTCAAGCTTTCACGAACATGTCCCTTGGCGAGGAGTTCTTGAATTTGGCGCTCGATCTCCTTTGTCTCCTCAGGGTTGGTGCGGTATGGCGCTCTATTGGGTAGAGGGGCGCCGGGAATGAGGTCGATGCGATGCTCGATTCCACGGAGGGGAGGTAGTCCTTGAGGTAGCTCATCCGGAAAGACATCTTTGAATTCATTCAAAATAGATAACATAGACGGAGGAACTTGGGTTAAGTCGTTAGTGTCGTTGCCATCTCCTTTGCATAAGAGCACGAAGTGGAAAGTGGATGGGTTTGCTCTCACTTCTCTCATCTCACTTTTGGTGGCTAACAAGACTACGCCTGAACTCACTCTTTTCCCTTTCTCACTCATATTTGGCTTGTGGCTCGCACTCACGTGAATGTGGTTCGCTCTCTCACCACTCATCTCACTAGGGGATTGTTTTTCTTGCGCTCTTACAATTGTCTTGGCATTGTCGGCGATGATTTGGCTTGGAGTCATTTGGCGGAGCACTAGGATCTTATTGTTCCATTTGAAGCTATAGTAGTTGGTGCTCCCATCATGAGTAGCGGCCTTGTCAAATTGCCAAGGCGGCCAAGAAGTAAGTGGCAAACCGACATTGGTACCACATCACAATCTACCGTGTCCTCGTAAGAGCCAATCTTGAAGGATACTTGAACTGTGTGTTGGATCTTCACGGTGCCGGAGTCACTAAGGCATTGCACATGGTAAGGATTGGTGTGCTTCTTGTACGTCAAGTTGAGTTTCTCACATAGCTCCTTGCTTGCCAAGTTGTGACAACTCCCACCATCAATGATTACCTTGATTGATTTGCCGTTGATGCCGGCCTTGGTTTGGAACAAGTTGCATCTTTGAGCGTCATCACCTTGGTTGATTGTAGTCAAGACTCGAGTGACAACTAGAGTGGGGTTGGGGTCACCATCACAATAGATGTAGTCATCGTCGTCATCCAAGCTTTGCATCGTGGCCACCTTGTTCAATGCGTGGTACTCATCTTCACTCATAGACTCATAGTCTCCATTTTCATTGACGATCATCACCTTCTTGTTGGTGCACTCAAATGACTTGTGCCCTTGACCTCCACACTTGTAGCAAGTGATATATGACTTGGTGGCCTGGGGGGAGGGCGACGTCTTCTTGGAGGTTGTAGTGGTTTGCGGTGTAGGACTCTTGATAGTGCCTTGAGTTTGGACTTGAGTAATGGGTTGTGTTGATGAAGAAGCTCTAGTGGTGAAGAAGGACTTGGCCTTGACATACTTGAGTTCTTTGGCGACTTGGCGCTCGGCCTTCATGGCTTGATGAACTAGCTCAACAAGGTTCTCATAAGGTTGGAATTCCACTATCTTCTTGATGGGGTACGTGAGGCCGTTCAAGAAGCGTGCCATTGATTGTTCCTCGGACTCTACAATGTGTGCACGGGAGAGAGTGGACTCCATCTCCTTGTAGTACTCGTCGACCGTCTTGATACCTTGCTTGAGTTCTTGTAGCTTCTTGTACAAATCTCGCGCATAATGATGTGGCACAAAGCGCTTGTGCATTTCCTTCTTCATGTCATTCCATGTGTCGATTGGGTCTTCAAAGGATGCTTGGAGTTGTTCCCACCATAGTTGCGCATAGCCTTCGAACTCGAGGGATGCGAGGTCAACTCGTTTGTCTTGCGGCACCTTGTAGACTCGAAATAGCTTGGAGACCTTGGATTCCCATGCCATGTAGTCCTCCGGGTGGTTGGTGCCATGGAACTTAGGAATGACGAGCTTGGGAGGATTGAAGCGGTTTTTGTGATCATCCTCATCATCATCATCATGGTGGCGATGGCGGTCTTGGTGACGATGCCTTGGGTGGTGGTGTGGAACATAATCCTCGTCATTGTCAATATCAACATGATTGTCGGCCAATGGCACTCGGCGGGCTCGATGTGGAGGTAGATCATGACGATGATGTCGATTGTCCTCATGGCGGTGTGGGGGATCCAAGTTAACATTTGGAATTGGAATTTCTTGTCGATGACGATCTTGATGGTGTTGATGGTGTACGATCGCTTGGGGGTGCGGCTCTTCTTGACGATGTTGGTCTTGGTGTTGGTGTTGGTCCAAGTTCGCTTGTTGATTAGGCATCTCTTGGCGATGGCGCTCTTGGCGATGGCGATGCCCTTGATCATTCTCACTCCGTGCGTGGCTTCTTGCGGTGGAGTGGCGAGAGCTTCGTGAACTTGACCTTGAAGAGCGACTATGATCTCGCTCGAGGAGCTTGCTCATGGAATCTTGGATTTGAGCGAAGCGCTCATTGTTTTCATGTTGAGCGGCTTGATGGCGATCCTCATAGCGACGTAAGTTGTCGTCGATGTACCTCCTAAGAGACTCCGCTTGTTTGCCGAAGTCGGCGTCTTGTTCTTCCCTAGCCATGATAAGCAAACACAAGTGATATGTGGAATATGTGGTGGCTAATAACCGCTCTTACCTTGGTTGATAGTATTGGACCAATGGGCCTGCCTTCCGAGACAAAAGTGTCACAAGAGTAAGAGTTGCTTGATTAGTGATCCAAAAGCAACTCACACACACACTTATGAGGAGCTTAGGTATGGTAAAGTGGCAAGAAATCGAAACGAAACCAACGAAAAGGCTATTGCAACAAGTGGAGGATAACCACAAGGATCAAGAAACAAAAGAGACTAACCACACAATCCGAGAAACAAAGGAGACTCACACGTGGAGACAAACATGGATGGTGCGACTATAGTGAGGAGCAATTTTGACCTAACGAAGACTATGCTCGTGCCGCACCACCTCTCGAAGGACAACTAGCTCAAGTGTATGGGAAGGAGCACCCGATTTGCACAAGTGTACCCATTTCTCTATTGGTAATTGGAGCTTGAGGATGACTAGGATCACGGCTCGGCTTTTCTCTTTTTTTTTGAATCTTTTCTATTTCTCTTTTGCTTTATGCTTTTGCCCGAGCCGAGTCCGCTACAACTAGATGCTCACAAGAGTATGATATGGTCACTTGGTGTCACACTAGTGCAATGCTCACACTATGAAGAGCTAGCTCCTAGGAAAAAGTTTCGCGAAATGGAAAGGGATGTGTCGGAAGCTATACCTTTGATGCCGTCGAGGTAGCGATGCAGCGACACGAAGATGAAGTCGGTGAATAGTCGTGCGGCAGTAGCACCGGCCGAACGGGCGGTAAGACCGATTGCGGGCGGTAGTAACGGCCGTTCGGACGGTAGTACCGCCAGCGACGAATTGCGCGGCACGCTTGGGCTTGGAGCGGAAAAGGCCTCCGGAAAACACCAACGGAAAGTGAGGAAAAGGTCTTAAGCACGAGATCCGTGGATCAAAACCACAAATCGCTCACCAAATCGAAAGATCGAACGAAATTCATATGGGCTATTTTTTTAAAAATTTCGAAATTGGTATGGGAAAGAAAAAATTTGGTGGAAAATGGCTAATAAAAGGTGGAAACACGATCCAAATCCGTGGAAACCCTTGCTCTGATACCAAATGATGTAGGGCTAGGCCCGATCTTCACGGATTTGAGGGGAAACGGGGATGAACACGAAGAACACGGAGGGGTAGCGAGGGAGATTCGTGGGCAAAACACAAGGATAACTAGCAAATCCTGCTGAGAACTCCACCCAACAACAAACCCTCAAAAAGGTAGCCTTTGGATCGAAGAATCAAAGCCAAACTTACTCTTGTTGAAACCGATTGCTCTTACCGGCCGGTCCACCGATCCAATAGAATCACCGCAGTGAAAGATTGGTTTGCACTACTAGAGACACCGTAGTGAAAGAGTAGCAACAACAAGATCTACCTCAACGAGGCACCCTAGCTACGAGGGAGGAGGAGCATAGCTCTCACAAGTCTCAAATTCAGTCTAACCTCGAAAAGAGAAAGGGGAAAGCTATTTATAGTCTTAGTACAAAACGAGGCAGGAAGGTGGGGAACCGGCCTGGGGGCCGGCCTAGGCCGGCCTGGAGGCCGGCTGCGTCGGGTGGAGGGCCGGCCTGGAAACCGGCCTAGGCCGGCCTGGAGGCCGGCTGCGTCGGGTGGAGGGCCGGCCTGGAACCCGGCCTAGGCCGGCCTGGAGGCCGGCTGCGACGGGTGGAGGTCCGGCCTGGAAACCGGCCTAGGCCGGCCTGGAGGCCGGTCGCGTCGGGTGGAGGTCCGGCCTGGGGACCGGCCTAGGCCGGCCTGGAGGCCGGCCGGCTCGGGTGGGGGTCCGGCCCAGGCCGGCCTGAAGGCCGGCTGGCTCCGCCTTGAGATTTTGCCTCCTTCTTTCTCTTCTTGCCCATCCTCTTGGATTTTCTCTTGGCCATCTTCTTGACTCCATTGTCGGTCATCATCCGGGTAGATCCTGAGTATACACAAGGTACCGGCATGAGGTAGCAAACAATTCAAAGGTAGGTCGAGATCACACATCGAGAGGAGCGAGGTCATCTTTTCATGAAGGGCTTTGACTCTTGATCTTGTCATTGGGCCAATCGGCATGGTGTCCATGGTGTTGTCCACATGTGGGGCTACATCACTACTCTCCCTCTGCTGGTAATTTTCTCCGTTTCTAGTGTAGTCCCACTTGTTTGATTTTGCTTTTTGTTATTAGTTGGGGAAAGTACTATGTAGGTCATGTGAATTGTTGTTTCACTTTGTAGGTAAGATCTACTGATGGTCAGGGAAAACCATTGGTACATTTTACAAAATAAAGAGAGGTCAATCAAATTGTAGGCTTGATTGATAGATTATTCTGCTTGCTTGTCACTCAATCTTGATTATCTAAGTTTCCTGACATATGCTACAAACTATAACTTATAACTTGTTGTAATCAGTATTATATGGCACTAAAAAATCATATGGTATGTTAGTTTGCATGAAGCGGAACGTGAAAGACAAGCATGGACTCTGCGGCATCACCATGGTGGCATCCTATCCGGCCAAGACATCGCCCAACCCCACGAAGCAGGGAGGTGTTCTCCGTGACGAGCTCTGGTTAATAAATGAAGTTATGCCTGATGGCACCACCCCACCCCCCCCCCCCCCCCCCCTTCAGGGGAATTAGTACTTAAAATAAATAAACAAACCACGATGAATACATCATATATTGTTGCACCTGTCATATGTAATATGGTTTCCGCCGATTATATATGAACAATTTCTATTTCGTGACAGTCTTTTAAATAACAACCTGCCATTTTTAATGTGAAATTACAATTTGTTTACATAAATAGTCGAGAATGTAAATTTAAGTTGAACACAAATCAAGTCCATTTAATCATCGAACTTACAAAAGAACCTAGGACGTGTTCAAAACGCAGGAACCAAATGATGCGGACCTTGGACATGCACGTGTGCAACAAATTTTATAGAATTTCCACCATTCTTTTTATTATTTTATGACGCTTTTGAAAGACAGGAATACTTTCAGTAGAAAATTTAAAATTTCCTTATTTTAAAACAAAAAAATGGAATTCGTTTGACTCGCCAAAGTAGCAACTTTGTTTTCATTTCCTTTGACTAGTAGCCGTGCACGTGCAACGCACGTCTATACAATCTATACAATTTATTAGTAAGACTTTCAGGTCTTTTCACTCAACATGTTGTGTCCCAACACCATTAATCCTTTCTCTTAAAAATCGTCAAATCTCTTGCCTGGTGATGCTTGTTGCCAAAATGAGTTATGCAATCTCTCACACTAATCCTCCCACGCAAACGGGGTCGGCAACATTGGCAGTCGTCACCAAGCATGTTGGTGAGGGACATAGAATTTTTTTCATGCACTTCAAGAACACATCGCTTGCCACCGCCCATAATCAGTAGCAAAAACACATATAAAGTTAACTCATTGCCGGCCACCATCCGCACACATCATCTTTCACCCCTCAACTCCCCCCCCCCCCCCCCCCCCCCCACGCAATGTGATCTCCATCCACTTTTCTCCCCATACTCCTCCACCCGCTGCGACATCCGCTCCTGCCTTCGAAGGATGATAAGCATCGAAAAAAAATAGAAAGACCCAATAAGGTAAGACGTATCGATTAAAAAAATTAATTGAAAAGAATTGTGACAACTTTATGTTTTCAATTGCAACCGAGTGCCTGATCCCTCTTTCTCATCTGCAAAGTACGCTAGAAAGGTACAAATAGTAAAACTATTGCATGTGACGCCGACAGTTTAAGCCTTCTTATGCCCTATATTTGATACTCAAAACTGAATGGTATTGCATGTAAAATATAGACTACAAAGCTCTATATTTGATACTGCAAAGTAGACAAAAAGTGATTGCTCAACTTATGCCCTGCCTCCTTTAGGCTTGTCCCAAGAAAATCTTCTATTGACCCTTAATCTGATGTTTTGACAGAGAAAAATTGATCACGTGCTGAAGGAAAGTGCCAGGACTGAAAGCGAGAATATTAGAATAGCAAATACTTCAGAGGTCCTTTTCATTGTACTGCACACAAACAAATTCGATGGAAAGATAATTTAGTTCAGGATGGCAAAAAGAGGGTCATTGTCACTGATCCGTTCAGGATGGGTTGACAAATGGCACAATTTCTTAATCAAAAGCAGCAGTATTTTTTAATTTCCAAAAATAAAATGTTCCAGTGAGAAAAAAAATAGCAAATATATTCGAAAAGCAATAGGCCATCAAAAATAAAAAAGAAAGACACACCAACAATTGAAACACAAAATAGAACAATATTGTTTCTAGAAGGCTTGCCTAATACTGAAGATTACAGAGAGAGCTTCAGGATGTCATAACAACTCAAACATGATAGGATGTTTGTCTATGTACACAACATAACCAGTATCGTTTATGCATTGCCCTTCCATTTTTCCAATCAGTATAGAACCATCACGAGGATATGGTCAAGCCCCGTAGCAACCAAGATAAAGAACGAAGGGTACTACAATATGGTTTAGTGGTCATGCATGAAGTTGGCACCAAATTTAAAGTTTCCATCAAAATAGGAGTAGAGATAGACAACACAAGGGGGCTGGCTATCTCTTAACCATCATAAATTAGCAGGGCTACTAAATAATCACATGAAACCTGCACCGTTTTAACACCACCGTAGCATTGCCTTTTGTACCATGCTCTTCCAGATTCTGCTCCAGCAACGATGAGGGCAACGACGCCTATCACCTCGGCTGTCGTATTGGTCGTAGCCCAGCTACGCTAGCCTGCAGCCATGAGCAACAACGGCTGCCGCTGTCACCACAACATGAGGAACATACTAAAGAATTTTAACCCTGTGACAGAAGCAAGTAAAAGTCCATTATTTCAAATCATGGTATACACTATATGTTAGTATTGACTTGACAGTAAACTACTATTGTTGGCAAGATGATAAACTGCCTATTTATAAGGGTTTACATATCTTGTATATATCAGGTTAACAAGAATTTGCTGATGCTGCTTTGTAAGGCTATAAATTGTAACATCCGGCTCTCCTGCATGGTTTGAAAGAAAAAAAATTGTAACATACTATGCTTTGGAAGCAATTGGCAGTTGCTGCTTGTCTATTTTAGTTGGAGGCAGTCATATAGCTTGTAGGAAAGTATCTGAACGTCTTTCCTGGGACATTTGGAAAAGAAGTTTTTACCATGGGTACCCAAAGAGCAAGAACAAATAAGTCAATGGGATGTTCCATATTAGCATAACTCGTCCAGTCTACTTCCCAAATATATCTATTGAACATGATCCCTTCTGATTTAGAACTCCTGAAAATATGAATAAGAAAAGCAGAAGATAAATAACAAGATGAACTTATCACCATCTATCCAGTGAATAAAGGAATAAAGGAACACACCAGATTGTATAAACCAAGGCGATGTGCCTATTGAAAGTGCATGGTTGCCCCCATGCATGGTTTTGGTAATTAATGACAATCTCGATGGACTAATATTTGCATTGAGCTCTATGTGTAGGTTGTCCTTTAGCTTGTGTCAAGATCATTTGTTGATCAAGGTCAAGCTTGCTTGTCTCCATTGGTTGGAGTCAAGGTTAAGGGAAGAAGATCATTTGTTGATCAAGGCCAAGGTGTTCGTCATCAAGATAAAGGCCAAGTGAAGATATGCCGAAGGAGTGCTTTCCCCATCTTGGTGTATGAGGGAGCGTCATGTGAATCTTCACCAAGCAAGGCGTGATCAAGAAAGGTGGTTCGTCTTGAGGAGATGAAGATCTTCTTCTTCGACCTCAAGTGGATTTATGCGCAAGGCAAAGGTATGATCTTGATAGGGTTTCTATTTTACCGGTCTCATGTTGTTTAGTGAGAGGCCGGGTTATAGGATAGATAGCCGTACTATCAAGAGGGGCTCTCGACCAAGTATCGTGATCGTATCGTTCGTGGAGAGCTCAAACCTTTGCATCCATGCAATCATCTTTATTGGTTCTTATTTGGCTTTTATCCATGTGAGAATTTAGAGCTTGTGTTCATCTCCATACCAAGCTCTAGTTCATCAAAAACGGATCTCATGAATATCTCCTTGCGTTTTTGATATCGGAGGCTTTACCGGTTTGTCTCTTCTATGAGAGGTCAAACTCTCTCCTTATGTTTTCCTCCTCACATGATAGACTATGATGTTTATATGCATGATCTTGTAGGGCTTGTGATTATCTTCGAAACAAGCCCAAGATCATAGAAAACGGAGTCTTGATGAAAAACTTGTGCGTTTTCGGTTTTGGAGATTTTGCCGGTTCATCTATGCGGAAGGTTTCACTCTTCCATTTTTTTAGCAAAATCTCCATTGCTTGGTTTCAATATTTTTACTTTTTGTAGGGTAGCTCCTGTCATCCTCTTTCCAACAAAATTGGATTCACTCGATTCGGAGTTGCCACGCAAAAGTTATTCAGTTTCAGGGTTCTGCTGTTTTTCAGGCACCGGAAGTACCGGCCACGCGGGCGGTACTACCGCTCGGAACTTCCGGAGGAACTTCCGGAGCCCAGTACCCTTACGAAAATTGGGTACTGGACTCCAAACGGAAGTACCACCGGAAGTAGTACCGGAACTTCCGCCAAACCGGAAGTACCGGTACTCCCAGCGGTACTACCGCCCGGAACTTCCGGAGTTACTTCCGGAGCCCAGTGCCGCTTGCGAAAGTTGGGTACTGGACTCTTAACGGAAGTAGCACCGGAAGTAGTACTGGTACTATCGCTAAACCGGAACTACCGGTCCGTTTTCCGGTACTTCCGCCCTTGCGGGTTTTCCCACTAGCCGTTGGTAGGTTTTTCTGGGTGGACCGGAAGTACCGCCCCTTGGGCCGGTACTTCCGCTCCTGCGGGATTCTGTGCCCAACGGCCAGATTTCCCAGGGCACCTATTTAAGTGCCCCTTCTTCCCCAACGGTTCTAAGGATCTTGGTGAACCTTTTGCTCTCTCTCTCCTCCATTGTTGCACATCTTTGAGAGCTTGATTCCTCCACTTCCCTCCAATGATTCTTGCCCATCTTTAGGGAAACAAGAGAGGAGATCTAGATCTACCATTCCACCAATCAAATCCTCCTCTAAGTGAGGGGAACTTAGTAGATCTAGATTTAGGGTTGCTTTGTGTTCTTCCCATTGTTCTTCCTCTCTTATTCCCTCCATAGCATTAGTTGCTTTGGTTGGAATTTGGGAGTGAAGGATTTGAGCACTTTGTGTGCTCTTGCCTTTTGCATTTGTTGCATCGGGTTGCTCTCCCTACGTGATACATGAAGATCGAAGTTGAGAAGCTTGTTACTCTTGGGTGCATTGTGTTCCCAAGAGCTTGTTGCCTCTTGGGAGCATTGTGTACCCTAGACGGTTGGAGGTGCCGCGGAGTCTTCTCTTGTGGAGCTTCGGCACGAGTTCGGGAGCCCCCAATTGAGTTGTGGGTGTGTGCCCCAAGAGAAGTTGTAAAGGGCTCCGGAATCCGCCCCGAAGGATTCCGATAGTGGAAGGTGAACCAATCCCTTGGGTGAGGTTCATCGGAGAATAGGGTGAGGCCTTTGTGGCGTCTTGAGTAGGCCTCTTGTGGCGAGCTCACACCCCTCCAACGAGACGTAGTCCCTTAACAAGGAGGAACTCGGGAATACATCCTCGTCTCCGCGTGCCTCGGTTATTTCTATACCCGAGCTTTACTTATGCAATTTACATTGTGATAGCCTTCGTGCTTGAAGTTCATATCTTGCTATCACCTTGTTGTTTGTATTGCTTAGCATAAGTTGTTGGTGCACATAGGTGAGCCTAGTAATTAGGTTGTTGGCTTGTTAATTTAAACACCTAGTTTTATTCCGCAATTATCAAGCCTCTAAATAGAAAAAGTTTTAATCGCCTATTCACCCCCCCCCCCCCCCCCTCTAGGCGACATCCGAGCATAGCTTGTTCTTTCACCTATGTCCAACTATAAACCTGGCCCAAAAACATCACATACCCTTACACTACAAAAGTAATTGTTGCACATCTCTACTATTATTAAACAAGCAAATTTGAGGAGAATAGAGAATGCACCTTATTAGTTTTAGATAAACAGAATAATCAGGGCATGTAACAGTCAGTTGATACTGGTATAATTAGATTTCCCTAAAAAATTACATGAGGATTATCTGGGATCGTTATCCTACCCATATAATCGCCTAGCTGAAACAAAATCAAGTCATTAGAGTTCACAACTCAATTAGGAAACATAGCAATTAGAATCGTTAGGAGTCCACAGCTCATAATATAAAAGTTGAACATGTTACCTTCAGCAACACATGATTATCTGATTTCACCTGTTGATGACTTGATGTCCTTCCTCTCCTTCGGTTGTGAAGCTACTCACTCTGTAATACACATGCCTCGTACAGTCGTACCTACATCTTTTCATGCATGATACCCATTCATCATACGCACATACAAAAAATGATTCCTGTTGAAGGAAGAATCGCCATCATAGGCACACTGGCCGCCGATGCCTCCGCGGATGGAGCCGGTTCGGTACCGGCGGCGGTTGATCCGTGCTGCTCGCTGCGGCTGGACGGGGAGACTGCGCTTCTAGCCGCCGGTGGAGGGTGGCGGCGTGGACGCCGATGCTGCCCCGGGTGGAGGTTGTCCGATACCTATTTCGGCGGATCCGTGCTGCTCGCTGCGGCTGGAGGGAGGCGGCATGGCCAGGGGTGTCCGAGCACCGAACGGTGGGTGTTGGAAAAGGAGGCGCCGCGAGGATGCGCTGGTGCAGCTGCGGCGTCGCGAGGATGCCGCCGGCGCGCTGGTGAGGAGGCGATGCGTCGTCGGGTGGACCTGCTGGGGATGCAGCGTCACGGAGCTCCGGCAGCGAGGGCAGGCGCCGTGGGCGGGGTGGAAGATGGAGAAGCTCATATCGATGATCTTCTCGATCGCACGGAACGGGGAGGCGACATGTTGATTCCCGTTAATCTTGCCTTATTTTTCTCTTGTATATATAGAATAATAAAATCAATCGCGGGCGCGGACGATACAGGCGGAAGTGTTTCGTCCGCTTGGCAGAGTTTCGTCTGCCTGGTAAAATTGCTAAACGTACATTTTGGTACGGTTTAGTTTTATCTGGACGGTTAGATCTAATTAAGTGGGTTAATCCTATGGTGATGAGTTGGTATGTACTGTTCTGTGTACGTTTCCTGGGTGGTTTTAGAAAAGATTAAGTTTGCTTGTTTAATAGTAGTAGAGATAGAGATGATAAAAGCGGGCGACTTCATTATGGCGTAGGCAGTGTCACGGCCTCACGGGCCCATTTCAGCCCAAAAGAGTTTTAGGCTCGTTTCTGCCCAATCATTCGCCAAGCCAAGCCGAAGAGAGAAGAGATGAGCAAGAGGCGAGCCGTGGTAGTCCTTGGGGAAAGATTCTGGTCCTCTTTCCTCGCGCACCGCAGCGACCGGCCGACGAGCATCCACCACTGCAGCAACGTTGCGCCTTCTTCCTCCAGCTCCGGAGCCTCTCCGCGCCAAGGGTTTCTCGCGATGGAGGTACTCCGCTCCATCTTCTCATGTTTCTCCTCGCCCTGCTCCGTAAGTTCTTACTGGAATCGTCTGATCGCGCTGTGGCTGGCTGGCTTGTTCGTTTGATCTGGTTCGTGGTATCGTGAACCTTTGATCTGTACCTGTAAGAAGAAGAGTCGGAGCAGAATTGAGGGGTATTGTTTCTTTTTCTCGATCAAAGGGCCAAAGGGGACACTCGGCCCCAGTTTCGTGGAAAAAAAAAACTAGATGTCATCCAGATGATACTGACGCCATAATGCTAGGCTGTTATAAGATTTTTCTTTGTGAAAAAAAAAGTAACTCCCATCCTGCACGCAACATAAGATTGTTCTGATATGCCATGATCCATAAATTTCAGTTAATTTGTCAGCCATACGGAACCGGTTTTGTCAATTAGCAGCCGTTTAGAATGGACAAGTCAGACTGATTATATATGCATCTTGTTTCTGCTGTTGGCGACACTGACACAGCATCGAGGACTGTGGTCTAGCGGAGCTAGCGACAAGAACAAAGCCATGGTTGGGCAGCTGCAGAGATATGGAGTTATCAAGTCGGCCAAAGTTGCAGAGGTCATGGAGACAATCGACAGGGGGCTGTTTGTGCCTCCGGATGGTTCTCCCTATTTTGATAGCCCAATGGCAATTGGCTACAATGCAACCATATCAGCGCCTCACATGCATGCTGCTTGCTTGGAGCTCCTCGAGGATCATCTGCAGCCTGGAATGCGGGCTCTGGATGTTGGATCAGGTACGTATCAGACTTGAGCATATTCAATTGGTTCGCCTGAAATATCTTAATTTGTCTGGCACCATTTCATCTGAAGTATAGTAAGTTGAATAGTTGATGTCCGTGCCTGATGTCTTCGACGAATTTAGCAACCTACATCTTTAAAGTTTAAAATGCAGAACCTTCTGTCTAGCTAAAAATCATATGGTTCAACTAAAATACTGAATTTGTCTGCCACAAATTCAACTGAAGTATGGTCAGTTGACGTTCATGCCTGATGTCATTCGAAAAACTGAGCAACCGGCATCAACACAACAGACATATACCTAAAACGATATACATGAGGCGGTTTGCCACATTTGACATATTATCTTCTCCTCTTAACACCCTACCTTCTAAGATTCAGTAGGAATGCTGGTGTCTAGCATATCATTTCTTTCTGAATGGTGATAATCCTAGCTTGTTTAGTGGTTGAAATGCTTAACACCTTGGTCTATCTTTGGTAAATTTTACAGGCACTGGGTACCTAACAGCTTGCTTTGCACTCATGGTTGGACCGGAAGGACGAGCGGTCGGTGTTGAACACATACCAGAGTTAGTTGCATCTTCTACCGAAAACATCAAGAAAAGTGCAGCAGTCCCACAACTAAATGATGGATCCCTCAGTATTCACATTGCCGGTAAGTAGACCAAAAGCCTGCGTTTTCAGTCATCTACTTTGCTTCTGTACTACTGGTAATTTTAAAACCAGGTAAGATGAAAATAGAGTCGCAATTTTCAGGTTTTGCATATAGACAAATTTAATAGAAGAACCTTATTCAGCTAAATGCTACATTGGGTGCTTACTTCAGTTGGGGCCAGGTATGTTAGGAACCTATCCTATAGGTACATGTACTTGGGCTGGCCTCCACGACTACGACATGGGCCTGGGCCGTGTGCCTACCTCAGGAGTATCACGCTCAGTTCATCCAGAAGGATCAGGCATTGGCACCGGCGGCGGCTTCCTCTCCTCCCACCTCGGCTCTTACTTCCTCTCCCCATTCATGCTGTTCATCTTGTATCAAGTGCTACCAGAATCCTTGTAGCATCCTAGATTGAGTGATTGATAATCTGGTACCTGACATCTGGTATCAGAGCCAGTCTCCACCTTCCCCAAATTTTCCCAAAACAAAAAATTCCGCCCTACACATCGCCATGATTACCCTAACTCCCGAGCTCAAGGCCTACCTCGATGAGTGGAGGGCCGAAATTCGCCAATCGCTGACCGGTCTGGCCGAGCCCCCGTCTCCGACTCCCGCCACCACGACGCCACTCATGGTCACACCCGCGGTATCCATCGACACCAGCGCAGCGGTGCCCGCGCCCTGCGTCACCTCGGCCGTGGCGAGCTCCGACACGGCCGACCTCGCCCTCACGTCGGCAGGGCTGGCCGAGCCTGCGGCGCCAGTCCCTGCCATTGGTGAGCCACGAACGGTCGCTCCTGGCGCTCCAGAGACCACCCGCGCCATGGCGCCTGCCTCGTATTCGACGGAATGCGCAGCCCAAGCCATCCCGGTGTTGACGCTCCTGCCCACGACAACTACGCTGGCGACTGGCGCGCATGGCATCTGCGATGACTCCAAGTCGTCACCCACAGCGCCCGCACGGTGCTCGACAGATTGCAGCACCACCAGCGCCATGACCTCTCCGCAGCCTATCCAGGTTCATGTTGACACCATCGCCGTGGTGCCCGCACCCTGTTCGACGGAATGTCCAAGACGTGACGCCAACGAGTCGACACATGTGTCCACTCTAGCAGCGGCACCTATGTCACCCACTGTCACCGTCAACGTCATCCCCGTGTTCGCTGCCACTGCAGAAAGTGACAGTGCCGTCGAGCGCAAAACCATCAGCAGCGTTGCATCGACGCCCGCCACCTGTTCGTTGGTTTGTCTACCCCAACACCCTGTGGCCACCCCCGTGCTGGTTGCATCCTCGCCACCTACTCCGACTGAGTATGCCGGCACCAATATTATCCATGTTGCAGCGGTGCTCCTGGCCGTACCAGATGTGTTTTGGGTGGTTCCCATGCCAGCGGTTTTCGTGCCTACAATTGACAGTGAGCTCTTGGGTCTGAGTTCCAGTCAGTTCATCACAAGCAAGGTCTCGGCACATCGGCCAATGCCCTGGCCTTCCTTCATGGGTGTTCATGCAGATGGAGGTGAGACACAACCTGCGCCATGGCCATCCCTCGCTTGTGACATTGGACCAGTGCAGCAAGAATCATGCTCACCGTCTGAAGACAGGGCTCCATTGTCCACTTGGTCGATGTTTAATGATTTTCAAGGTACATCTGAAGATTTTTCAGTTCTGGATGTGATGCACCACTTTCCTGGCAGTCTATCCTGGGTTAGTCCACTACATATTTGCTTGCAATGGGAGCTTGACCGAGAAGAGAATGTCACCAGTGTGCGGCGAACCGCTGACTGAGGGGAGCAGTTTACTCTTAGTATGAGCTTTAATATTTCAGAAATTTTTCTCAAGAAACCATGCACGGAATCTATAGAAGTTACAGTGAGTGGTCTGATTAGCAGAGATGCAAGTGTTTTCCAGCTATGGCGCAATGCTTGGTACAGTTTCCCCTTCATTGACCTGACTAATGCAGAACAATATGGCTTGCCAGTATTTCAATGGGAAATAGCCTGGCAACTTGATGCAAAGTGTTTGATTATTTCCAATGGCATGTTGCTTGGGCACTGTCCATCTCTGTTACTTCCACAGACAGACAGTGCGTTCTAGCAGTTGTATCTCCACATGGGTACTATCCAGGAGTTCACTACTGTCATGGCAATGTTTTTGAAGGCTACCCATCAGCATATATGGCAATGGCAATGCTGCTGTATAGGAATTACGGTCCTCTGAATTCATGGTTTTGGTATACTGCACTCCACTGTACCACTGCATCAGTATTGCAAATTTGCATACTCATGGTTGGAAACCAGCGACTGGCTTGGGGAATCATATCTGATGTTTTTCTGGAGTGCAACGATTACATCTATTATTGGGTCAAGCATATGGAGATATTCCCAGGAGATACTGCAACCAGAAGGTATGAAGACGGCGAGGATTGCTCTTTGCATGTCACTACTTGGGAATTGATTCAGTTTGTAGTGGCTACTTCTCATGGCAAGAATGATAGCAATCAAAAAGTCGAGATTGGTCTGTCACTTCACCTCCAACAACTGCTACGACAAAGGCTATTTGACTTGGTCTTTCTAATCAGAATTGTAGCACCCTGGAACCCAGGTGCGCAGAATTCCACAAGGCCTCCTTTCACATGGTGCCAGCTGGCACGTGCCCGCCTTGTCAAGATGGGAAGTATGTCATGGCTCGAGCCACTTATTATAGCTACCATGATGGCCATGACTGCTACCTCTACACCTATTCATGAAAAGATCGACATCAACGTCTCTGATCTAGAGCCCTTTCAAGGAGGGAGGAATGCCATAGACGTAAGCACCTTCTTCAAGCAAGTTGTTGACAGCCACAAGTACTACATGGATTGGGTCCAAGTTCGTGCCAGCGACAACTATTACATGGGCGCTTCCTTCGACTGGGTCCCCGTCAGCAAAGTCTACTACTCCGAACTCATTGAGTTCTATCCCAACTTTGGCTACTACAGAGACCCCGACCAAATCAGAGATCGTCGACTGCAATGGGATCCAGGAGGGTTTTTGGTGGCGTCGGCTTGGGGTCAAGCCGAGTTTCAAGGAGGGAGGGATGTTAGGAACCTATCCTATAGGTACATGTACTTGGGCTGGCCTCCACGACTACGACATGGGCCTGGGCCGTGTGCCTACCTCAGGAGTATCACGCTACTAATACCTGGGAGGAGACAACGATCAGTTCATCCAGAAGGATCAGGCATTGGCACCGGCGGCGGCTTCCTCTCCTCCCACCTCGGCTCTTACTTCCTCTCCCCATTCATGCTGTTCATCTTGTATCAAAGTGCTACCAGAATCCTTGTAGCATCCTAGATTGAGTGATTGATAATCTGGTACCTGACAAGGTAGTAAGTTATCTTTTCGTCAAAGTGAATTTGTTGTCTGAACATACCGTCTGGTTAATTCCTCCATTTTTTTTATGTGTATGCTACTATGCTTACCCTTTTGATGAGAACCCATAGCAATTATACCCATCTTAACTCTGGTGTATCTCAAATTATGTTTGCAACTGATACAGATGGTAGGGAGGGCTGGCCAGAGCTGGCGCCCTATGACTGCATCCATGTCGGTGCTGCCGCACCACAGATTCCAGAAGCATTGATCGAGCAGCTGAAGCCTGGTGGCAGAATGGTGATCCCAGTTGGGACCGTTTCCAGGAGCTGAAGGTGGTGGACAAGAAGCCTGACGGAACGGTCAGTGTAAGAGATGAGACGTCTGTGCGTTACGTGCCCCTCACTAGCAAGGATGCCCAGTTACACTCGGACTGATCGCCACATTCTGCCAACCAAATGTTATCTTCAATGTGCTAATCAAGGCACTATGTTTGTACATAAAATTTATCCTGCTGTTGCTGTAAAACTCAGGGGTTTGTGGACAATGTGGATACTGGCTCTAATATCAAGTATGAAACATGTGTTTATGTTTTGCTAAATGTTGCAACTGCTCTCAGTGGTATCCTCTTGTCGTTGACAATTTTGGTTGGCATTGATTAATGTATCCTGTACGCTTGAGCAGTCTGTCATTTCTTTGGTTCTCTAAATAATGTCAGGTTGCGAGGAGGAAATAATTTTGGTCAGCAAAAGTATACCGGCACGTGCATTCTGTCGTTTGCATAAATATCACATTGCCATTACAAACAAAACCTTGGATTATCATGAGAACACTAGGGCATCATTACAGTAGCCTACTATAAAAGTTGAACTCATTGTTTTGACAAGAAATAAACATGATGGTATCAGCAGCTAAGAAAAGCTGAACAAAGATGGGATGGGAGGGGAGAACCCAGCATCAGGACACTAATGCAGGATTTATAAGTGGTGACATCAATCACCCTCATTCTTCCGTAGTAACATTTCAGAATTGTTGTTCTTATGTGTCCATGAGAAACATCCAGCCATGCTCTCTGGACTCCGCTGAATTAGAACCCTCGCTGCGGTCGCTCAGCTGCAACGTTCACTCGGAGTGGGCGGCCATCCAACTCCTACAGTTCATGATAACAACAGATTAGCATCAGTCTGGAAAAAGTATTTTGCTTACATGTTGTTGTGGGTTATTATGTAGTTTACAAAAATGACATAAGGATGTTCTCACCTCTCCATCGAGTGCTGAAATAGCACTCTCGAGATCCTCCTTTGAAGCCATAGTCACAAAGCCAAATCCTCGTGAACGACCAGTTTCTCTGTCGTACACAACTGTAGCGTTCAGTACCTCCCCATGCTCGGCGAACATCTGCACCAGCCTAGACTCTTCCGCTTGCCATGGCAAGTTGCCAACATAAGCCCTGAAAGCAGATGCAAATTGCCGAGGAGGTCTCTCCACACGGGAACCCCTTTGAGCCGCTTTGTTTACGTTTAGAAGTCTCCCGCTAATGTCCTGTTGAACAGAAGTTACCAAGTCAGCTATTCAGCGCAGTATGCAGCATATATATTCTGTTATATTACTTTCAGGTGTGTGCTGCAACTGAGTTGTTCATCAAACATGTTCCGAGTCATGTGAAGGCACATATAATTTCATGCGTAACGGCAACATATATCAATAACTTGGAAGATATGCAAGTGATGGAAGATATATGAAACAAAATTTAATTATCGGTGGACTCTAAACAATTCAAATATCTAAGCCAATTAGAAGATAGAAATGCACTCACGTAGCGGTTGAACGTCTCGATGGCTTTGTCAGCTTCCTCAATGGTGCTCATGGTAACGAACCCAAATCCACGGCTCTGGCCTGACTCTCTGTTGTAAATGACCTGGAGTTGAACCAAAGCCATGTCAAATAACAAACATAATTGAGCATGGCACACCAATTTCCTGCAACTGGCAAGATGATATGACAATAGATAAAGAGCTACAATTCACAGTGAAAGGCACCCGAACATTTCATCAGTTATCAAATACTGCACAGAATATATAGACAGATACGCTTACCACTCAAATTAATATCCGAGGACACGAACGGAAGTAAATTCTCGACAGTTTACACGTGCCAAAATGAACAATTTTCAAGGCATTGGCTCAAGCACAAGTAAATACTACGGAGTACTAGTCCTAAGCACAGGCGATTACTCAATTTTAATCTTTGCACGACAAGCCAAGAACATGACCAATGCATACTACCAGTTAGTAACAGGGTAACCAAAACCCATCGTATAAGGAAACGCAGGTTCCAGATATGATGAGAAAATTGCACTCCCGCATTTGTCTTGTTAAGTTTCTTCGTAATTATTTTAGTTGTTGGGTAGGCTCACCTCGGCGACCTCGACGACGCCGGCCTGGTCGAAGAGCTGGGCGAGGCGCTCGCTGTCGACATCGTACGGCAGGTTCCCGACGTAAATTTTGGCCTCTTCGGGTGGCTCCGTCGCGGCGTAACCCTCCTCCCCACCGGAGGCCGCCACCGCGGGCTCCTCCTCCGCGACTCCCTCCTCGGGCACCGTCTCGTCGGCTTCGTCCGTCTCGGCCCAGTCGAGGCTCGCCTCGGTGGCGTCGGAGGCTACGAGGGGCGTGAGGGGGAGGCGGGGGCGGGTGGACCGGAGGAGCGGCGCGCGGGAGAAGAGAAGCGGGAGGGAGGCGGAGGCCGGGGCGAGCTTGTGGTGGGCGGGGAAGGCCGGGTAGAGCAGGGAGGCGTCGGTGGCCGCGGCCATGGCAATGGACATGGCGGTGGCCATGGTGGAGCGGGAGGAGGGGATAAGGGGAGAGACGCGAGGAGGGGAAGGGATTTGAGCTTGAGGTGCTCCGTGCTCTGAATTCGCAATTTTATACGCGCCGCTGTGGTTTTGGTGGGCTTCGCACAGGCTTTCTCGTGAGCCTTTGGAATTTGGATTGCTTTTGGGCTTCGTCCGAATGGTATGCCAGCCATCTATCTGCCCATATCCTTGTTCACAATACTCCTAAAAATCTTTATCTTTACCTAATAATAAAGGAAGAGTTGCTTCTCCCAAATTTTTCGTCCAACTATTATATTGCCCTTATTTTGAAGTATAATTACGACCGCTGCCACCGCTTAAGTGAATAACGTTTCGCACATCACGTGACCTCGTGGATTTCTTTTACGCTGGCGCGACGATTGCACGCGTCTCCCTGGACTCCACAAATCCCCCAATGTGTGCCGTCTCTGGCCTCTCTCTCCTCCACCTCCGGTGCTGCCCCCGCCCCGCTTCCTTCCTCCCTGTCGCGCTGCCCTGCGCCAACCCGGTTCGTTACGGGCTGCTCCTCTACGACTCCGTCGGTGCTACTGCTGCTCACTGGATCCGCAGACGTCTCCTGGTCTCACGCCGCGCGACGCCGGGCAGGGCTTCTCCATCTCCGTCCGCGCCACCGCAGCTACCCAGTTCCCCGGACGCATCCTGGTATCACACCGCCTGCCGCCCAGCTCAGAGACCCGGCTGCGTCCACCGCACGATCGCATGGTAGTCCGCCGCCACCTCCCGGCCGCATCGGCATCATCCCTTCCACGTCGCAGCGGCCGTCCTCCTGGCAATCTCTTTCTTGACTTCCTGCTTCTAGAGCCTCCAGCGCATGAAGGCCAGCAGTCCACATGAATCAAACGACGGCCAGCCCACCTACGACGGCGTCATCGCCGGGGTGCTGCTCCTCGGCCATGGAGCTCGTGTCACAGAGGAGATTTTTTCCGAGCGCCCGCGTGTAGCCTGTCCACTCCCCCGTCGTCCTCCCCGTATTTGCGATTCCCCTGTCAGAGCATGCGTTGACGAGCTCTCCAAGCGTATGAGGAGCTCCTTAATTAGGTGTACGAGTACGACCTGCTTTCTCTCGTCAGACCATGCGCAAGCGGAGCAGATGTGACGAGGAGTGGGGAAGCAACAACAACCTGCAGCCATCGGCAAGGAGAAGGCACTAGCCATCCTCACTGATGTTCTCTTCTTCTCGTCAGATATTTGGGGAAGCAAGACGAATTTCCCTCATTTTTTATCCTTGAAGTGCATTTGATTATAAGTTACAAATACGGTGAGCTTTTAGTACTGATTTGGGAAGAAATCTGGTAATAATTTGATGACCTCCTTTTGTTTGAGATATTCTCAAGTATCACTGACATCGCTGAGATATTAGCACAATGCAATATGATATTGATGCTAATTAGTTGTGGAGGTGCGAGCTATAGATCCTGGTATTTGATCACTGTACAATTTTTTGCCAAACTGCTTGGGCTATGGCATGGTACTCCTCACTTTGATGTTTGGTCTGAAGAGTGTAGCAATTGCAGCGGTGTATGCAGATTTTCAGGTACCAGGTTAAAGTTCTGATTTGGTCATAGATTTTTCATGCAGCGTGCTTCATTTTTAACGAATTGAAATCTTATACTTACATATTTCATCTATGTATGACTGTTAGGTTTCGGAAAATGCACCAGACTGAAATGTTTGTTTCTGAGATCCTTTGACTGAAATTTGCAGTCAAACTATAATATTCCTGACATGGAAACTATACTGGTCCGACAATTAATGTATTAGTAATGCTACTGCTTGAACCGGCGGTAGGACTATATGTGTGGAAGAACCATTGTTAATTGTCAATCAAATCGGCTGTAGTACTATGTTATTGCTGACAAACATGTAAAATAGTACCATCAATGCTTCTAAATAAGTAGATGAGGTCGGGGTGTCACGCATACATCCCAACCCTTTTGATATAGATATAGGAGTTCCTTCCTTCTCCATAAACACCTCCTCTGACAGCATTACACCTCCTCTGACAGCATTACATGAAGAAACCCCGACAACTCACTCATGGCGTGAACATATTAAGTTTGATTCTTTTCTGGCATCTCAGTTGAGTGCACTAAAAGTTACAATCAATACATATTTGCTATATTATATTAAATAAAAAATAAAAAATGGATCAAATAAAAAGATAATAAATATTAAAAACTAAGATGGTGTTTTCTCTCCCGTTGCAACGCACGGGCACGTTTGCTAGTAAAATAAAAATAGGGCAAACAAGGAAAAAAAATCGTGTTGTCTAGGGCCTCTTGGATTACTTTCAAATCTAGGAGTACTTCTTGTAAAAAATGGTGTATGTTTTTTTTTGGCGAACGGAAAAAATGGTGTATGTTAATTATCGAAAATAAAGTCATTACAATTGGGGTGGAGTTTTTGGCACCCGAGAGCATATGCTCCCCGTTTTTTAAATGCAGTTCAATTTTTTTTTGAAACTTCGAAAAATTCGGACAAAAAGATCTGTTCGTACATCTCGACGTTCTATATGCTCACGAAGTCGTTTCATGTATAATTGATATTTTTTGTGTCGTGTGTAAAAAATACAAATTTTGATGTAAAAAAGGCTTTTCACGAGACATTTTTTTGTCTTTTTTACACAGGCCACAAAAAATGTCGGTTTTTTACGAAACTTGTCGTGCACGTATAGAACGTCGAGATATACGCGACAAATTTAGTTCGAAATTTTTTCACATATCAAATGTTTTTTACGGTGGCAGGAGCATACACTCCCCAAGTTCCAAATGAATTCCCATTACAATTGCGCAACATTGCGCAAATCTAACACGCACACTCATAATGATCGAAGAAAAACACCACTACCACCTTGCTCCTTAATAAACGGTCGTCTGCAATACTGTTGGCGCTTCTATGAACCTCTAGGTTTTATTTTTTAACCACAAGTTGCTGCAATAGAAGTTTGATGTCTCCAATTACTCCAAGGTCCCAATCACTTCAGCATAGTCACACTCTAGTATCACTTGTCGACCAACTAGTGAATTATCATTTTTGATAATTCACCGAAATTGATAATTTTATTCACACTTTGAAATTGAGCTCATCGGTGATTTTTTTTCAAGGTGTCTAGAGAAACCAAATTTTAACATGACATCCGTACCCAAGGAACGTTTTGGCAGCATTACTGTGATCTTGAAGCCCTTGCTAGGAGCTAGTGAGTACGGTTAGCTGGGAATTAAGTTAGTGTTGAGTCAAATCATATACAGTCAGATTTGCATCATGATTGGTGAATCTATGAGTTCGAATTGGATTGCAATTTCCAGTTGCAAGTGGGACTACAACTAAGGAAATGCTCTGAACCGTTTGATTTACTTCGTGATTCGTGTTATCCATGAGTTGTAAAATGATTGCAACTGATATTTTATGACGTCATTTGACTGAGAACTAAGTTAATTCTCATTTGACGGAGAATTAATTGTTATTTATGTTGGTGTGATGGTGTGTGATACATATTGATGTTTATATGCACTTAATGATGCTGTGATTTGTGTTGTTATGACCCATATTATTACTGCTATTGTTCTGTGATTTTTCTGTGAATTACGGTGTAATTTTGCTTCTGGAATCCAAAAAAACAGAGCCTACGCCGACGGCATTGCCGTCGGCAGACAACAAAAATAAACCTGGATAAGACTACGCCGACGCCATCACCGTCAGCACAGTCTGTAGCGATGCCAAATGGTTGACGCTGTGCCGACGGCTTTGCCGTCGGCGTAGCCCCCGCCCGGCCTCCAGCCCGGCCCAGGCCGGTTTCCAGGCCGGACTCCCGCCAGCGCTTGCCGGCCTCCCTGTCGACGCCGCCGGCCTCCAGGCCGGACTCCCACCAGCCGCTGCCGGCCCACCAGCCGGCCTAGGCCGGCCCCCAGGCCGGACCCCTATAAACCTGGATAAGACTACGCCGACGGCAAAGCCGTCGGCGTATCTCCGCATGATGGTCTGGCCTGTTGTGGGCCCCACATGTACTACGCCGACGGGCATATCTGGCCGTCGGCCTAGGCTGTGCCGACGGCCAGCCTATACGCCGACGGCGATTTGGTCTACGCCTACGGGAGATTACGCCAACGGCCGTACGCCGACGGCAGCCGTCGGCACAGCCTACGTCGACGGCTATAGAGCCTATGCCGACGGCTTTTAGCCGTCGGCGTACTGCGTTCTTCCTGTAGTGATAATAGATTGAGAATTAGAAAAACCATTAAGAAATAGTGGACACGTGTCCGAAAATAATAGATTGAGAATTAACAAAACCTTGTAGAAGACATCGGGGTTGCAACACACTTCTTCTCGCCCATGTTGATCCGTGGAAAACCCTAGGTCTAGGTCTCCCATGTCAGACGATGGTGGTACGCGGCGCTAGGAGGGAGAACTGCGTCGAGACGCACATCAATAACAACGAATCTCGACGTAGTGCTGCGGGGTCTCGGCGGCAGACCCGTGCTGATGGACACGCGTAGGGCGGTGGTGTTGTCTCGCCGTCATGCCGACGTCGATGGCACGCCTGACAAGATCAATGTGTTGCTTCTGAAAATGGGTAGGCAGAAGCGGGAAGTGGCGACTGATATAGAGTACGCCGATTATGCGCGCTGAGAGTTTACTGGACCGGTTTATGTTCCCGGATCGCTGTTGGTCGGTTTCGTGAGGCCTCTGATTTAGATGTCGTGCGTTGGTGTGACTTTAGGATACTTGGCAGCGATCAAGACCACCTCATTATCATTTTTACCACCTCATTATCATTTTTAGGTATTGCGACATATATCGCCAGAAAGATGGCTTTGATTGGTTGATGTACTTGTTTTGTAGACGTATCTCTAATATTCTCAACGCAAATAGATGGTAACAAGGATATACGGTTGAGTCCATACTGAAAGAACTTCTCTCTGTACAACCTGTCACACAGCCGCCAAGTGCCCGAGATCAGATAGCAGGCACAACGGATTTTTTTCACAGCCTGAAACGTGCGGCCACAAGCAATAAGAGCTCTCTATTTCTAGAAAAAAATCACAAACTGAAAAGTGGGGCCGCAATGAAGGAGAGCTCTTTATTTTTTGGGAGCTTAGTATTTGAAAGGATAGACCATGACAAATACCTTGTCAACATGGAGAGCAATTTTCAAATGTACTTTGGATGTGGAGTGTAAACGAATAGGATAAATTTCACCGAAGGGGTCTCGCCGCCACCTTCCCGGACAGTTGCACGGGCTTTCACGGAAACCATCTCCAGCGCCGGTGAGGGGAGGGGAGAGGAGAAGTGGTGGCGGCGGCTGGTAGAGTCGAAATTGTTTTTGGTTGAGTTGGCAATTTACAAGTCGCAATTCCCAATTGGATCGGATCATGATCAGTTTAAGACGGTAAATCGCTACACACGTAGAGCTATCGCGGCAACGGTCGCGAGCTAATGGCTACACAAGGACATCCCGTGGATCGAGTTGAACTAGCATGGTCTCTGCCGCTGCTGGCCATGGAGCAACGGTTACTAGCTAGCTCACTTGGGGGACGGCGAGCGGCATGTCGGTACTGGCCATCCTCCCGGTGCCGGCGAGCGAGAGCCTTCCGGGGAACACGTCGACGCGGCCGAACGCGTCGGTGCCGGGCGGGCACTCGAGCGCGGCCTCCAGGGTGCGGTGGTGCACGCCGCGCGCGTCCACGGCGTACCCTCCCCTGTGGTCGTGCCCGGCGAGGCACGCCGCGACGCAGCCGTGCCGGTGCACCACGGCCAGCGCCTCGTCGTAGTTCCACATCAGCCCCGCGGGGGACGCCGCGCCTGGGTGGAGCGGCAGGTGGCTGCACACCACCACGGTCTCGCCGCGCCGCGACGCGCTCCCCAGGGCGCCGTCCAGCCACCGCAGCTGCTCCTCGCCGACGCCCCCGTTGAACATCACGAACCGCCTGTCCTCCCCGGCCAACCCCGTCGGGCTGTTCTTGTCGGAGTTCGGGTTCCTCTCCTCCAGGAATGCCCTCGCCGCCAGCGCCACCGGGTGGTCGCGCGGCCACCCCACGGTGCTGAAGTCGTACGCGTCCAGGACCACGAACCTGTACCCGGGCCACGGCGAGAACTCGTAGTAGGCGCGCCCCGGCATCCGCAGCACGGACACCAGCTCGCTCCGGGGCAGGTTGTACAGGCAGTGGTTGCCGAGCATGTGGTACGCCGGGCCGCCGTGGAACCGGTCGAATTCGGCGACGACGGCCTGCACGGCGGACAGCGACCTGTCCTTGGGACAGAAGCCGTCGACGATGTCCCCGAAGTTGACGCAGAACTTGAGGCCGGCCTTGTGGCTGTTCCAGCTCCGGACTGCCCTCTGGAGCACGGTGATGCTGTGGCGATAGTACCGGGGCACGCCGAGAAAGGAGCGGCCGTCCGGGATGTCGGCGTACTGGACGTCGGCGATGACGCCGAAGGAGAAGAGGGGCTCCTTGGCCGCCGAAGCGCGGACCACCCCGACCCCGCCCGGGTGAGCTAGCATCGATACGGCTGGCCGCCGCTGTCGAACACGCCGGAATCAGTCAATTAATGGCTGCCCTGCAATGAAAGGAACAAGAAGACGATGTCTTAATAATTGATAAGGCACAGACTGCTTTTGCTTCGAGTGATCGAGTGACACAGCAGATACGAGCAGTTTACCGGCGTAACGGTTGCCGGCGGCGGCAGCTCGTCGGCTTCCTCTCCGGCGACCTCGCGTCCTCCCTCCCTTCTCAGAAGCACCACCGGACGCGGAGGACGGAGGCAATGGATGATATCACCGACGTGGCACGAGCAAGGGACGGTGTTCCGCCCAACACGTGGCGCGATCTCACCCAGGGAATCACATCGCCAGTTAATTTCTGAGAGCTACTGGCCAACCGTAGTCCCGGATCCAACAGGATTTAGGTGGCTCATGGATATTTCATTTATGTTCCCATGTACGTTAAGATTCTTTTAGCAGTGTAAACAAAACAGGCTTCACGCCCGGCAGGCAAATAAAAAGAGTTGTTGAGCTTACTAACGTACAAATTTCAACGTCACGACAGCTTTGCGTATGACAAGTCTTAAGAACGTCTAGTGTCTTTAGGTCCATGTCTATTTCAGAACATTTAAAGATTTTAAGAACTGTTTAAAATTAATTTCAGTGAATTGAATGTCTCAACCATTCGCAACCATTCTGGGTTTGGACAGGGCCATCTCCATATTTTGAGGGGCCCTAGGCGAAGTTGACAACATGGGCCCCCTCTTGCTAAAACATGAAAGTTGACATTTAACCATATACTCTCTCCGTTCCAAATTGATGACTTCTATTTATTCACTACAGATGTATCTAGACATGTTACAAGTATAGGTACGTCCACATGTGGACAAATAGAAGTCATCTAATTGAAACGGAGGGAGTATATTCTTACACAATTAGGGATATTAAAACTGAGCCATCTACGAGGGTTAACCACACCACTCTCACGTCCTGGACAATTTCGGTCGTCAGATCTCCATCTGCACTCTTTTCTGGCCGTCCGATTGGGCTTAACTTACGCGGTGAGCCGATTATCCCTGAGGGACGCTGCTCTGGGCATCAAATTGGCCTTTCCTGGTGTATTTGGGCCGAGTACGGGCAAAGCCCAACAACTTAACTGCTTACGCGCACCGCTTATGCGCTGGTCAACGCAGACGCGAGCGGACCTCCGGACGAGAGCGGATCGATCCGCCGCGACCACGAGAGAGAATTTTTTTCCGCAGAGTGCGGTGATGAGGGCGAGCGGCAGGGGCCACTCTGCTCGATGCAGGGCTTCTCCCGTGCCGATGCGGGCCTAGGCAGTTGATACGACCGCGAGAAGCGAAGGGGCGATGGTTTCTGAAGCCGATCCGCCGTCGTTGAAGCAAGCAGTAACAGATGAGTTCCTAAAAGCCATTAATGACAGCTAAGGTAACGCAAGTTACTGGTTCGCTGCATACATTCCTTTAGGTCATGCGCCTATATATTCTGATGTCCCTGCACGCTCGTACCCCTTCCCCTCATTACCCCCTCGAGCAGCAACGGATCTTGGCTAGGTTTCCTCTCTCTTCTCATCTTTCCTACACATATTTCTGTCTCTCTCTGCTAATTGATTATATCTTTTTAATCTAAATTTTGTGCAGGTATTATTCGCCATGGTTCTGGTTAATTTCTTTACGCCAATCGCCTGATATGATGGTATAGTACTATTTTTTGGACGAAAATGCAGTCGCAGCTGCTTTTTCATTGATCATATAGAAGAAGAGTACAAGAGTACGGAGCTGAAAAACGGAAAAGAAAGCAGAAACTATAGGCTAAAAACCGAAAAGAGCAAAAACTTAGCCAGCTAGGTTCAGTCGCCTGATATTGGTATAGTACTATTGATTTGGGGAATTTCTTAAATGTCAATTCACTATGGCTGGCGGCTAGGTGAGTTCCCTTGTACTTTCATAGCTCATCTATTTAATTCTTATTAAGGAGTATACATGTATACGTATCGCGTATGCTAGCTTAGATTATTTATGATTGTCTTCCGCCTTAGGTTTTATGATTGTCTTGATCCCTGCTCTCACCAAAGTTCAGACATGGCTCCTGGGTAGGTTAGCTTTTGTTCATTCCCTGTAGTTCTTTACCTTTGTTCATCACTGTAATATTTGTAATGTCTGGTGTATGTTAGAGTGCCAAGTATACAACTGAGCCATCATATTATTTTGGTTCAATGGTAAGTTGTTCTCTCTTTGAAATTGCACGCCATGTTTGCTTACATCCCATCTTTGGGTTCAGTTCTAGCCTTATGCTGAGTTACGTGTCTTGTTTATGCCATTAGACAAAGACACCGTCCCTATGGAACTGGATGATGCATTTGTGTAAACGGAGGCATTGCAAAGGCTGAAGATGAGCTTGAGAAATCTTTTGTCCACTGTTTGTTGTAAAATACAGAGAATATCTTGACTGGCCTGATTTCCTGATGTATGGTTTTGAGATTGTGCAGAATCTGATAGCTGATGTTGAACCTGACGTCCAAGCTCAGTTCGTCGTTTTGTATTAATTTTTTTCTTCTGAAACGACTGCTAGAAGGAGGTCGGCAACCAGTAACAAAACTGAAGCAGAGAAGATATTTGAGATTAAAACAGCCGAAGGAGAAGCTAAGTCCAAATAATCTCTTGTGGACATAGCTAGCAAGGCAACATCAAGGCTATAGTGGACGGACTGAGAGACAACCACCTCGCCTTCTCGGAGAGTTTCGCTGGTACCACTGCAAGACATAGCATGAGCATGGTTCCTGATGACCCAGTACTCGACGCCTTGAAGGAGATTGGAGCCTCGTCTAAGTCTTCTTCAGTGTTCATCTCCCATGGTCATGAGACGTCGCATCACAAATAAGAGATGGTCTCCTACAGTCTAAAAGTACTCTCTAAAGAGGACATTGGAAAATGATAATTTCAGTTTTTCATGAGTTGTGACTTGAACACCGAGAAATTGACCATTTCACTTATTTATGCTTTTGTCTTCGGTAACCAAAAAAGGATTCAGATCAAGAGAAAAACCGACAATAGCAGGAGAGAACCCTGATGCGTATTTCTTTCATGAATTTGTGTCCCTAGGATCGTGATAGCGTGTGTTGATGCACCCGTCTACTTATAAATATACATACAGTACCTGATGGCTGAACCTGAACTGACATGTATGAATTCATGAGCACAAACTGAACTCATGTCCACACTTAGGTATAGTCGTTGTAGGCAAAATGTATCTAAATTGGTTCTGGTTGCTCGAAAGTTATGACTATGAATTGAACTCATGTGCACACTTTTGTGGTACTACCAATTTCTGCAACATGGAAAGAGCTAGAGATCTGTAGTGCATGACCATAGATACTTTTTAGATCTCTTTCGTATTATAATGTTATTTTCACCCTTCCCCTCTTTGAAGCTCTATAAATGTTTCAACAGGATCGTATGAGAAAGGATGGTGATGTTTGTTTCTCTGAGGTGTATCATGAGGGTGCTGGCGTGTTATTTCGGGTCCATGCGGCAGTTATCTTATTTTTGTTTGTCTTGTACTCACCAAAGAACGTCAAAAGTTACGTATGTAATAGACACACAATGTGCAAGTTAACTGCCAACATTAGCAAATTCGGTCATGCTGTGTTTTTAAAATAATAGTTTGAAGTATCTGGGTTAATCCTGCATGTTTGAAATTACACCAAACAAGGTTGAATATCTGTTCTTGGATCTAGATTCTGGAACATATAGGAAGGCTGCACCAGGACTACTGCCACACCCTATTTATCTATGAAGAAGTGTCAAGACTATAATCAACATTCGGTTAACTGTGTGCATGCCGAAAACCTCCTGCATCGTTCATCTAGCAATCAACGTCCCAGATTCAACGATACCTCTTCGCGCCATCATGTGAAATATGTGGCGTCGATTGGTCATTTGACGGTCCCAGAGCTTTGCCGCGCTGTTGTTTGAATTCTAACAATGTTACTTTACAGTTGTAGCCTTGTCTTCTCAATTTTGGTTTGCTATTTTAGCTTACTAAAACATTATATTTAGAAAATGTGGTACGCCATTTTGATTTTGAAAACGGAGGCCTTTTGCCTCATTCCATTAAATAAGAGAGAATAGTTTAGGCGTACAATTTAAATAAGAGTTCTTTTACAGTACCCCGAAATAAATACGGACCGTCAATTTCTTCGAATCTAGTGGATGAGGTTAATCGGTACTCCCAACACAATTACAAGGAGTGCCACCTCTGAAAATCTGGGAGTACCTCGAGTTTAGGGGTAAATAGGTAATTCGGAGAAGAAATTCGTGTGGCTATTTTCTGTTATTTTATTCACATCCACATCTTAGTACATTATTTTGAGCCGGTGAAAGATAAAACTCAAATCAGACCCGTTTATCAATTGCTCCGATCTAAATATTCAACACGGATTCATTTAACGTACAGTATGTCCCCAACAACGGAGATTAGAACGAGCGGAGTGCTAGTGCATAAAAGGAGCAGTGGCAGATGAGAAGAACGGAGATTTCGTCCAGGTGAGATATATCAATTAGGATTAGCTTCGCTGATAATGGCGGCGTGCGTTCCATGCAGTAGTGGCGGCGCGCGTTCGTTGGAGAAGTGGCGGCGATCCGGCCCGGCCGCGATGGCAAGACGGTGCAGACGCAGTACATACGCACGTGGAGACCTAGTTCGTGGTGTAGCAAAATACTCTGCGGCGAGGATGAGCGGCAGGGCACGCATGCACGGCGGCGCCGCCACGCGTGGCAGCTCGACCGGCCAAAGCGGCGGCCACGAGCCTTACAGTTAAAATGAAAGGCATAATAACCTTTATTAAGATGACTAAAAATACTAAATTACCCTCTTAATTGAAGGGTTAGATTTAAGTGGTACTCCCACCCCTTGTCAAGCAGTACCAGGGTACGGTAAAATTTCCCTTAAATAAAGACCGGGATACCGGGATACAAAAGGGATTACTCTCCCAAAACAACGCTACTCAAGTTTTTTGCGCCCGCCGTGATTAAAGTTTTTTGCGCCCGGCGTGATACAATTTTGATTACTCTCCCATTTGATTTTGATGAAACTAAATCAATCGCATACTATTTTATGCCAATTCAGAAACCTCTACGATTATAACTTTAAATAGACAAGTGTAACGATAACCATCGATGATCTAGAGTTGTCGTTCGTTAACCAAATGATTTGTCAAAAGCATATTGTAGGGACGTCGCACTTTCATCATTTTTCAGATATGCATCAACAACATCACCACTAACAATCTATTTTCCTAATGGACGGGCGCAGCAACACGCGCCTAAATGATCTAGTATCATATTACGATAGAAAGACTAAAAGTGTAGCAAAAAATAGCAAGTAATATTTCCTGCTAGTTTGATTACCTCAAATAAGAACCAAATTTGAGTGAGTCCATGACGTTCGTCGACAATAATGCTTCAGTTGAGGGTATATAGTCAAGAGGATCCGATAGGCAAGTGATACATTTGGATAGCAATATAGGGCTCTCACAAATTGAAAAATCTGAGGCGCTGACATCAATTAAATACAATATACACGAAGCTATAATCCTAATAAAAGTCATGAATTCTCGTAGAGTCATATCCTCAGATTTATCACTTTATCGGATTCGTACAGTCATGAAGTCTTAAGAACGTCTAGTGTCTTTAGGTCCATGTCTATTTCACAACATTTAAAGATTTTAAGAACAGGCTAAATTTGATTTTAGTCATTTTCAGTGAATTGAATGTCTCAAATATCTTGGTTTGGAAACGTTAGAAATGACCTGATGTTAAAAGGTCAAGCATGGTTGAATGTTAAGCAAGTTTGTAAGCTGGTGTTTGATGCACTAGATGCTGTGTAAAAAGTTGGTAGATGCATAATTTCCCGGCCGAGTACTAAATCCGTCATGATAGATATGTGATTCATAGAACCATAGGCACAAAGTGGTGTGCATGCTTGTTATGAAGTAGATTATACTTTGTACTCCCTCTGATCTGAATTGGTTGACGCGGGAAGAGAGCTACACCGGTAGAAATTTGTACACACATGCATGGCTACAACTAAATCCGATCAGAGGGAGTAGATGATATGAAGTGCATGCTTGTGCTTGATTGTGTATTGCCTATGTTAGAACAATCCGCTTTGTTTGCATATTATTTGCAATCTAATCACCAACGTCTGCATACCTGATAAGGTGATTAATATTGTCTGGGGCATCATGGGTGGTGACATCCATCAAGCGCCTGGGTAACACGATGTGCTTGTGCTCAACGATTGTGCATTGAAACCCAAGATGTCGGGGAGGGTAGGGGAGGGTAGAGATATGATGGCATCGGTGCGTTTCCACACCCATGTCCGCCAACCCAAGTTGGGTCACCTAGCCAGAAACCGGTACCTCACTAGTTCTACCATGATTGGCACGCGTTGCCGCGCCCGTTTATTTTTACAATAGTGATAGTGATTTACTGTAATTAAATTAAGGTCTGGTCAAATTCCAAAGAAACATAATCAATCACTACATGTGATATCAATTAAGATGATAATCTATCTAGCGTGAACCCCATCTTCCAAAGTAGCTAGGTTTCACAAACTGAGGAAGCTCATAAGATAACAACCCCAACAGAATATTTGGATCCAAGCATCAAACAAATTCACCACAAAATAAATGAGTAGAGTGAGATGCAGGAAATCTTGCCTCGAACGAGCAATTTTGAGAATGAGAATGCAACAGTAAGTGAATTTCTCAGATGACATGCTTTGCATTTAGTAAAAGTAACCTCTTCTTGAACAATACTGAATGGAGTATACAGTGTAGAATCCGGAAGAAAATCAAGAGTCTCTTAACAACAAAATCTACATATCCAATTTTAAGGCCAAATTACACTGCCCGTCAAATATACAGTACAAATAACTTTCACTACAGATGCAGTTGAAGGTCTACTGATTGTCATAAGATATAAAAATATTAACTTCTACTGCCGCATAATCTAAGATCACCATACTTGACTTGTTTAAGCCACTTCTCTGAACATTTCAATCCCCTAACATGGGAAAAAAGGAAGCACCGGGGCTCATGCAATTGAGCACCTGCAATTAGATTATTTCTCCTCAAGTAAAACACAAACCAAGAGGGAGGAGGGGCGAGACGGGAGTTGTACCTGAACAAGAATGTTGGATCGTGGCGAAGTCTATTATATGTTCGCCTTGAGCTAATAAGAACTGAACCCTGGCGCCATCAACAGAAATTATTCGCAATTCAGTGGCCATAATGTCTTTGTTACCGTCACCCTTTCCATGACAGGAGGACTCGAAAGAAGGCCATGCTATAGACAGTGGGTAGGAGCTCTCTAGGGGCCCTTTTCAGCAAGCAAAAATGTATATATGTAGCAACCTTGTAAGAAACAAGAAATGTGAGTTAATGTATAGCTAGCAACCTTGCATCAACCTTCCAGTACTGGCGTCTGACACTATCAATTTTTGGTGCCATGTGAAGTAAGGAACCCGCTACAGACTATGTACCGCCACAAATAGTTAGTTGAATGCACGATCAATTATAGAAGACCTGGGAGCTGGATATCATTAACACTATCTAGTATGATAATATCCCTGCATACTGTTTTATTTTAAACTCTCAAAGCATGAAAACTTAAAAGGGAAAAAGGTACAGAGAGATTACTTGGAAGATGGTAATTTCCCCTCGTTTATAACCAATCATCCCACACAGCAGTCTCAAATCATCTCGGACGCTGAGCTCAATGCAGAAGGGCTCGCTTCCGCCGAGGTGGAGTTAGCTGCGTGGTCTTTGCGCTTGCGGCGGCTGTTACCTAGCTGCAGATCGTGGCCGGCGCGACGAAAACGGTGACGGCCGGCCGAGGTCGTCGACGTCGACCGAGCTAGCGCCAACAGCAAGCGGCCATCAACATCGATGCAAGAGGAGCAGCCCATGCTGTAGCGTGCTGCTGCTGTTCCTACTGGCATTGAGATCGAGGATTGTTTCTCTCCACTCCATCTGAATTATTATTCCCCTCGTCAACCTCTGTCACCACTTGCTCTCAAATATATACTCCTATATAGTTACATGAAACAGAATAGAAACGTACCTCCATAACTTGCCGCCGGCGAGTGGCGCACCTCAGCTGCCATTAAGTCTTCCATGAACAGATGAACCGATTCGGCTTCAATCGCCACGACGCTCGCATCTCCCTGACGCATCAGCTGCCGAGGCCCGAGGCCCTCAACGTCCTGGGAGGAGCGCCGACCCCTCGCTCTCCTCTGCTCGCATCGGTCGTCTGGATCTTCTCTGTCTCGTCATGGACTGGATTGATGGTCCGCGTTGCACGGCTCCCGGCGCATTGCATGATTGCATCGGTCCTGTGGTCGCTCTCCTCTGCTGGTTTCGATCTTGTCTGTCTCGCCCTTGCGTTGACCATCTCGTTAAAAAAATCACAGACCGCATCGCTACTGGTTCGGCTCGGGAGAATTCCACCGACGCGTCTTTGATCTAAAGCAATCGCGTCGCTCGGCCTGTTAGCAGTCTGCTCGGTCCTTCTGTGGACTTTAGCGGGTCATCCGGCCCAATAAACGAGAGAGGGTCAAATTGATGCCCAAAGTAGCATCCCTGGGACATATGGGCCAGTGCAGGGGTAGAGGACGATCCATCGATCACAAACGTGCAGAGGACGAGATCGAACGGGCAGAATCGCCCAAAACGTGAGGATACGTGAGAGAGGTCCTCTTTGGTGCAGTTTTAATATCCCTAATATCCAATTGGACATGGATGACATGCACATGCTTGTCATTCCTAAGTCTTTCCTTCACTTGTTTGTCGTCTGCTGGAGGTTGAAAAATCCACTGTATAAACAACGAGAAATATGGACCCCTACACAACAACCTTTTGTTAGCAACAATAGGAAAAAGCAACAATAAAAAGAATTCTTTCACACAAAACAACAACTCTTCTGAGTGCGGCGATATGTAGCCCGGGCTATATGTAGCCCGGTATTCTAAAATTTTTTGAATCCGCAAATTTTACTTTCAAAAAATCCTGAAAAAAATTATGGTCGTAGATAAAACTATGATCTACCACTGTGAAAATTTTTAGCCACAAATTCAAAATATTTTGATCTACGCAAAAAAGAGAAATTTACAGATCTGATTCGGTGAACAGTGCGGAATCTGAAAAATTTAAAATCTTGCCAGATTTCTCTTTTTTACGTAGATCAAAATATTTCGAGTTTGTGGTTGAAAATGTTCACAATGGTAGATCATAGTTTTATCTACGACCATAATTTTTTTCAGGATTTTTTGAAAGTAAAATTTTCGGATTCAATTTTTTTTGCAATACCGGGCTACATGTAGCCCGGGCTACATTTTGACTTTCCGCAACTCTTCTCTACTGCTTAAAGGGGACCTCCTATATATCGCTTCCAAGCGACCGGAGACGCGAGCGTCGCCTGCAGGACGTCCGCTAATGGGCCGGCCTATTTGTAGAATACTCCTTTTTCTGTCTTTTTCTTTCTTTCTTTTCTGTTCTCTTTTTTTCTGTTTTCTTTTTTCTTTTCTGTTTTTGTTTGTTCAATTTATTTTCACTTTATTTATGATTTTGAAAAATGTTTAGTTTTGAAAATTTGTACAAATTCAAATATGTTCAAATTTAAAAATTGTTCAGTTTTGTATATAATGTTCAAAATAATTCTTTTTTTCAAATTTAAACATTTCTTAAAATTGAACAAATTTTCATTTTGAACATTTTTCATCGCTAAAACAATTTTCAACTTTAAACAGGAAACGTCGGTGAACAAAAACTATTTGACCTTTTTAAAAATCAATTGAAAATGTCGATTAACAAAAACTATTTTGGAACAATTTTAAAAGTGAACATAAAATATCGGTGAACAAAAGCTATTTTTGAACGATTTTAAAAAGTGAACAAAAAAGGTCAGTGAACAAAAATTATTTTTGAACAGATTTATAGAAAAAAAAATTACGAACGAAAGTTATTATTGAACGATTTTAAAAGTGAACGATAATTATTTTTGAACAATTTTAAAAAGTGAACTGAAAAAGGTCGGTGAATAATAATTACTTTTGAACAGATTTAAAAAGTGAACAGAAAATTTTTATGAACAAAAGTTATTTTTGAAAAAATTTAAAAGTGACGAAGATGATTTATGAACACTTTTAAAAAGTGAACAAAAAAAGGTCGGTCAACAAAAAATATTTTTGAACGATTTAAAAAAATGAACAGAATAAACTTTATGAACGGAAACTAACTTTGAACGATTTAAAAAGTGAACGAAAATTATTTTTGAACATTTTTAAAAGTGAACAAATCTATTTTTGAACATTTTTTAAAGTGAACGAAAACTAAAAACAACTTTGAAGTGAACAATTTTGAAATTTGAACATTTCTTAAAATTGAACAAATTTAATTTTGAACATTTTCAGCGCTAATTTTTTTTAAAATTTGAATATAAAATGTCAGTGAACAGAAACTATTTTGGAACGATTTTAAAAGTGAACAGAAAATGTTGGTGAAAAAAATTATTTTTTAATGATTTTTAAATTGAACAGAAAAAATGAAAAATGTCGGTGAACGGAAACTATTTTCGAACGATTTTTGAAGTGAACAGAAAATATCGGTGAACGGAAACTATTTTTGAAACATTTTCAAAAATCATAAGAAAGTGAAAAAATGAGAAAAGAAAAAATATTGAAAAGAAAAAATATAAAAACAAAAAGTAAAAATAAAAAAATAAAAAATAACTACAGAAACAGAAAAGAAATGAAACAAGTAAAAGAAAAACAAAAAACGAAATTAGAAAAAGGAAACAGAAAAAAAGAAAAACAAAAAAGAAAGAAAAGAAAAGAAAAAGAAAAATGAAAAAAAAAACAGAGAAGAAAAAGAAAGAAGAAACGACTGATTTCCGCGCCTTCCTTCAGGCGACGCGACGAAGAAGCGTAGCTAATGAGCTATAGGGATTGGCGCTTAAAGCAACAATCTTCAAAGCAATTTTTTTTTGCTTTCTAGAGAAAAACATGAAGAGAAATGCATGGGCTTTAGCGTAGCTCTTTCCTTAGCCGAACGGGCTTATCTTAGACTAGCCACAGTGGTGGTATCATAGCTAGTATCATGCATGTCATGTTGATAAAAAGATGATGTGGCACAATAATAAATGAAGAGAGAGGGTGTAGTGATATCATAATATGATACCGTAACATAACGGATTTCGAGACACAATGAGTCTACATGCTAATAAATGCGACATAGCATGATACTACAAATATTTTACTACCCACTATGAAGATAATAACATAGACTAGTATAATATGCATGATATTAGTTTATGTTACTTCTCACTGTGACTAGTCTTAGCTAGTTCTATTTTCCTTCTGAAAATGGTTCCGCTTCAAACAGGCTGAACATGAGTGCCGCCCGGCCCATTCAAAATACTCGGCCGGAAGAAGCCCACGCGTCAGCGTC